>LBNU01038923.1:2467-14017 GCA_014162995.1 Artemisia annua
AAAAAAGGGTTTAAGGTTCTCGATAAAATGGGGTTTTGTGTTCTCGATAAGAAGCCAAAACGCAGATTTTTCTTTTGTGAAAAAGCAAGCCTAAAACGAGTTTTTATTCCAAGATTCTTGTACAACTAGCATTAAAATGATGAAATCTTAATGAAAGTTGCAAACTTGAACTTTTTAACAAAAATTTGAAGATTTTCGATAAAAAGGACAAATTTTGTACGAGTCTTAAAACACCCAAAAATTTTGAAACTTTGTTGTTTGTTTTGGTTTCCAACACAAGTTTGTAATCAAATATGTGATAAAAACACAAAAGAAGCAAGAAAGTTGCAAACTTTTTGAATCTAACGAGATAAAAACGAGTTTATGGTTCGTATATCACAAAAAACTACATCTTCTTCTAGCGATTGATACCACTTGTTAGGTCACCATATTAGTAAACACAAGTATTCAAATGAGAGAAATGAGATGAGAAATAGACTTGGTTGATTAAGATCAATATGAAAGATGAAAGAACAAGAGTTTCCTTAAGATATGAAATTAACCAACAATATTAAAGAGTTACATAGTGTCCTATTTATAGGAGAGGGATAGGGCAACACTCCCTTCCTTCCCTATCTTCTATGTCGTGGGCTTTCAAGGCCCATTGGACACTTATTGGACTCGTCTTATAACCATACGAGTATTAAGCTAAAACGTAAATAAAAGTGATAATACTAGCAACCTATTACATTTATTGAAATGACCGAGACTTGACTGAATAGTTGAAAACTATGATCCTAACAGTTTATCTTAAAACTTTGATTGATTCATTCATAATAATGATTCGGTATATATAACCGAATAACCCTATCTTGTAAAACAAGCCAAACATAAAGACATATCTAAACAATGACACTTTCCTAATATGATACAAAGACATATCCTAAATAAATATAACATGACATAAAGCTCGGGGCGTATCAGTTGTTTAAAACGACATGATTTGCAACTACTTGAACTTAACTAGATAAATTAGTTGATTCAAAGAAATTGTCTAAAAGGCATACGCATTTCACTATCTTTTATTTATAATAAAAAGAAGGCAACATTTGAAATCATTTTAGGATAAATAATTTTTGAGAAAAAATTATATTCAAAAAACTAATACTCTCTTTGTTTCAATTAAATAAACAAAAAAAGGTTTAAGAGCGCGGAATGATTTATACTCCCTTGGTCTGGATATTATTTTTCATATTTCCATTTCAAGTTATTCTAAATTAGTTGTCCATTAGAAAAAAACAGATAATGAAAATTGATTGAGATTTATAAATTACTTTTACTTGAAATTACTATTACAAACTTTCAATTAAACGATAATTAATTATTTAAAGGTAAGATTGACATTCAACAAAAGGTAAGAAATAAGTCAAATAATTTATTGAGAGAGAGAGAGAGAGAGAGAGAGAGAATTTTAAACTTAGTTTCATATACTTAAGTATAAAATTCTCAATTTTTATCAAAGTAACTGTTTTTAAATTTAAGAATTTTACAAACCTCAAGACTTTATATTTAGAATAATAATAAAAAAAAACGTTATTATTTTTGTTGTTGTTGCTGCTGCTGTTGTTGTTGTTGATGTTGCTGCTGCTACTGTTGTTGTTGTTGTCGTCGTCGTCCTTATCATCATAGTTAATATTATTGTCATTGTTTTTGGTATCAAAATTAAAGTACAAATTCTTATTATATACAAATGAATATACAAGACACATTTAAAATTATTCAGTAATTTAGTATTCCAAAACCTCACATATGCGTATGTGAGGTGTATAAAAACAATCTCTGCACGAGGGTTATATTATAAGGACTCATGATAAGTATTCATTGTGTTACTCCGAGTTACTCGTACAAGTTAAATTTGTGAATCCAAAAAAATATTATTCTTACAACTTGTGTTTATACTTGGTTTTATAACTGGTTGATTGTAAAAAGAATACAATGTTTTGGTTTTTGGTGTCCTAGGATAACGAAGTTTGACAAACGTCTGAAAAAATAATAAAATATTTTACTTTGGGCAACGGTAAAATAATAAATTCGAATATTAGTATTGAGAACATATAGGTTTCATTCGAGTAACTACATACTCAAACTGAAAAGCAAATGGACACAATCACTTCCTAGTAGAATATGTGGCAAACGACATTGTTTTTTTTTTTGTTTTTTTTTTTGTTTTTTTTCAAAGGAAAGGGAAAAAGTTTGGTTTCATATGGTACTGTCGAGATGGGAACAGACCCATACGAACCGAACTGGTCTAGGTCTCCATGAGAGGGGTGTTTATTTTAGCTTATCTTAGGGGAGCTTATATAACATGAATGAGTTCATTTGAGTGTTTGGATGAGCCTATAAGCTTGGGTATATAAACTTATGTTGGGGTTTTGATTAGCCAACTTTTAATGCCTATTTAACAAAACATGCGCTTTTTTTTGGCTATTATATAAAAAGACTACTTAACCTCAATTCGTTTAAGAGGGAATTAGATACTTGTCTCTCAAAAAGCTCAAAATTATGAACAGGGGAGGCCCGGAGGGGGTGCAAACCCGATTCCCGCACAGGGCACATTTTTGAATGGGGCACAAATTTTTGGAAATTTTTTAAACTGTGAAGAGCTAATCAACCAATTTGCTATGAAGAATGCTAGGAGAACTTTACGAATCATCGGTTAACTACTATGGCATGTATTTTTAATACTATGATTTTGTTATGGATATAATTAATTGTTATAACATTAGTTATCATTTATTAAAAAAGAAAATTTGCTAGGAGTTAGGGGCATTTTTTTTTGGCTCGCACTGGGTACTCAAATCCTCAGGCCGCCACTGATTATGAATATATTCAACATATACTTAATTCAACGAAAACTTATAACTACATATATATTATTTCAAAATCTTAAAAATTGCATATATATCCAACTTATACTTATAATTGCTTGCATATCTTTACTAAATCTTAGATATGTCATATATATATATATATATATATATATATATATGCAAATAACTATTTAATATATATGATCAGTTTTTTCATGTATTCGTATTCTATATGAGATAAGGTGGCTTTTTTGTGAGATTAAATATTGTATTGATATATTGTTTTTGGTCATATAGTTTATTTTGAATCTCGGGACATCGTACATTTGAAACAAATACTGTTTTTGCTATTTATAAAAGTATAATTAACATAATTTAGAGTTTAAACTATATTGTATAATTATTTTGATATATGTGACATATTAGGTTTAGAAATTATGTATATGCAATTATGAAGGTTTATAAAGAATGTATATGCAATTTCAAAAGTTTATAAACGATATATATGCAATTAGTAGTTTAAGTTGGATATATATACAATTTTTGAGCTTTTGAAATAATATATATGCAATTATAAATTTAAGTTGAATATATGCGCAATTTTGAGTTTTTGAAAGAAATTCAAAGGCGGACCCAGCACACTAAGCTACGAGGTATACAATATTTTTTTAAGAGTATAAAAGAAATAAAAATAAACTAAACTGTACGATTTCATTAAAACTAGTAAAGAAACTTAGAAAATACCATCTAATTAGGTCCCCTACGATCTTTCACATCGAAATTCGCTTGCCTACAACATCATTAGTAACATTTAGAAGTCCTTCTTTCTATACAACACAAATTAACACACCATAAAATATTCTTCACCCATCCTATTACGCAAATATGTCTTCACAAGCTTCATTTTAGAAAAGCATCTTTCAACTGTAGCGGTTGCAACATGCAAAATCAAAGCCATCTTCAACAAGCGATATGACCAAAGGATGAGAGGTGTGTTTATTCTTCTCTACCATCAAACTAGCAAGTTTAGAAATACTAGACAGCTCTACAAAATCCTTATCGTTACTCATAATCTGATAGTTAACACCAAGATCAGTAGGAAGACTTAACCTCTCCATATAAGTAAAATCATGTTGATACATCTCACTAAGTTTAACCGACTTCGATACGCTGAAATCGGAAAAGGAATTGTGTGGACTCAACACTGCCATATTTTCTAGTAATTATGTGCTTAACTTACTAAAACGATCACCAAACTCTTAAATTTGCATATCCAAAGCTGTATTGAAAATATCAACCTCAAAATGATGTTGATTGGGAATTTTATTCCTTCGGCGTTTTTCAACCATATTCACCATCAGAGTACCATGTAATTCGCAAAACGAAGTTACATTCTTCAAGAGTTAAGGAAAACCTAATGCCCTCGTCTGCTTTAATGATCTTGTGGTTCCTTTCACCAATGAAACAACTTCCAAAATAGTTTGATCTTTCTTTTGAAAATGTCGTGACAATACATCAGTGATCCCTAAGCTAGGCAATAACAAGTACAAGTAAACCCAAAATCTAGTGTCTTGAAATATTTTATAAGGCCAGATGTTGTTTCTCGACTAACCAAACTATTACCATCTTCTTTAACATAGTGAAGGACCTTAAGAACTTCTAGAAACAACTTTATCAAGCTCGTTATGGTTCTATGATGAGAACCTCATCGTGTATCTCCAGCTCGTGCAAGAGTAACCTCTTGGTCTTTCCTTTTACCTCGTTTTAATTTCACCTCTAGCAATTTCTTTCTCTAGTCTTTCTTTTTGACTTTCTCACATAATATCTTTCCGCTTACAAGAAACACAAACTACATTTGTAACAGCAGATAAAATATCAAAAAGTCACCGTCACCGTCATGGTTTTTTGCAGCACCTATAACCACTAACTGAAGTTGGTGATCAAAACAATGTATATAATATGCCGACTCATTTTCTTTTAGAATCAATGCTTTCAAGCCATTAAAATCACCATGGATATTACTTGCTCTATCTTGCCCCTGTCCTCTTAACTATTAAAAGGTTTATTTAAAACGTATTAAAAATGATAATTTAATAAACAATTTTAAGGAATAAAAGGGATAACCAGACAAGTTTTTCATTTTACTTATTTCAAGCTTAATCCATGTTCGCTAAACAAAGAATCAATCCCAGCTTTAAGAGTTGAAGAAGAAGTATCCCTAACTTTAACAATACGAACAAATCTCTCTTTTACAAGCCCATATTTATCAACATATCTTAAAACAACAACCATTTGTTCCTCATTGGACTCGTCAACTAACAACGAAAACACATCAGCAGCTATTTCTAAATAGACTTAACTATCTCTTTAGCAAAACAATCAACAACATCTTTCTAAATCTTTGGAGATGTCAATGTACAGTTCTTGGGAGTATTTTCTAATATAACTGCATGAATAGCCTTGTTATGATCTCTAAGAAAACGATATACTTCAAGAAACATCCCTTTAAATAGTGAGCTCGCAGATTCATCATGATCACACATTGGATTTTCGGTTTCAAACATAATCTTACACAAGAAATTATAGCATTCAATCAAATAATATATTTAGCCTTCTCAGTCTCACTTTTCTTATTAAAGGCATCAACAATTGATTGATTTTCTTTCTATAGATTTTCACACTTTTGAAATGCCCTGTTATGATAGCTATCAACATTACCCACATGCGCATACAAGTATGGCTTTTTATGCCAACTGTAAAACCATTAATTACAAAAGCATCATGTCCACCTTGTTGTTCAATGTTATCCCTAAATAAGTAACAACACAAACAAAACGCTTTGTTTGCTTTTACGCTATACTCTAACCAACGACATTCATTAAACCAACTCACAACAAAACGTCTAACCTTACCCCCTATACTTCTTGATGAAAGATATGACCACGTTGTTGACAAGGTCTTCTATCATAATATAAGTGTCTTATTTCTTCTCTTTGGCTAGGGTCAAAATAAAAAATTCGAGGTCTATACACAGGATCCGAAGAAGAGTATCCAAATCAATTTTAATCGGTACATTATTCGAAGGAGTACCGGTTGTAGATTTAGGATGTGATTCTTGTAGAATATCCTTAGAGACATTTCGTTTTGAAGATTCTCCACAAATATTATCAATGTCTATGTTTGATAGAACTTTTCTTCTGAAATAACCTCCAATCTTAGCTTGCAATTAGCAATTTTTTGGTTCATTATTGACTAAACATTAACAATTAACGAACATTTATATGCAATACAACTTAAAAAAAAGTAAAAACTATTAAAACTCTTTATTAAAAAAAACAGCGATAGCAAGTTAGTGATTTGTACGTGGAATACCTGTTTCATATTGATGGGCTATCACGATTGGTTTTGGGTTTTTTATTTTTATTTTTAATTTTTTTCCTTTCTATTTTTTAAGTCCTGCTATTGTTTTTCTTTTTTTTGTTTGCTTTTCAAATTCACGTCAATAATGAATTAGAGGTAATTTTTATTTTTTTATTTATTATTTATTTATTTATTTATTATTATTATTATTATTATTATTATTATTATTATTATTATTATTATTATTATCAAGCAATGTATAACGGGCTTGGTTTATTTAATTAAACTCTTTGATTAGGCTTTTAGTAGTATTGGGTTTTGAAAATAATTCTTTTTAAGAGAATAGTTAACTAATTAAATAAAAGAAGTATTTGTATGACACAAAATTTTAAGATCGGGTTCATTTTGATAAAATCGAAATATTTAGCGAAAATTTACACTACGCGACAAAATTTCATTGGGTTCCCGTACACGCACAGGAATATTCTAGTTTTCTTTTTAGGGATGTCAATGGGCGTATTAGTTCTCTTAGCATGAACACTTAACATTCGTTACTAAAAACAAATTTCCAATCAAAAGTTTCCATTTAGAACTTTGAACTTGAAAAGATGTCGACAAATGTACATGTTGATATGAAATCGATACAAGATTAAGCCAAAAGCCAAAAGTTCTTGTGTCTTTTTGTAGTGATGAGATAACCCCCATGTCGTCTATTCTTTCTTCTCACTGCAATTGTCATGCACTTAGCATTCTGAATACAATAATCAACAACTCGACCTTTGCTTCTCTTCCCTGCCCACATTGTTCGGATTCTCCAAAACAATGACTGCTTTCGTTGACCCAAAACCAATAAAGAAACTCGTTCTTGCTTTGCTGCTTCGACTATTGTTGGACCTTTTTCCTTCCCTTGTCTCACTTCTATCTCAACTTTCACCTGTTTGTCATGAAAGCCGAATTATTTAAGTTTTTTTTTAACTTTTATGCAAATAATTCTAGTTTACGAATTTAAGTTCAAGGATGATTTTACTAACCTCTGCCCTTTTTGTTTCAAGATTTTTCTTTAAGGAGCAAAGATGTTCGTATGCTCTTTGAGTGACTTGCCCGCTTGATTTACATCCTGCAAACGTTAGAAAAATGACTTTCTTGTTCGATCCAGAATTATTAAGGAAGCAAAATTGGCATCCAGAATTATTAGCAACTCCCAGCCCCAATTGTGTGAAGTACGTATGTATTAATAGTAGAACAGCCCCAATTGTGTGAAGTACGTGTGTATTAATAGTAGAACATATATACTTTGATTAGACGACCTTGTCATTTCACACCCACGAAAAATAAGTTAATAAGGTTATAGATTACCTAGTTTTGAGCCGGTAGTAATATGAAGTAGAATCATTGTATCTTGATTTTGGACAGCATGATCAAGAGCCCATTGAAGTGCTCCTTTGGATTCCATATTCGAATCAACGACCACCATTACCTTGTTCCCACACCCATCATCCGCCTCAGTTTCTCCCTTCAACATCTCTCGGCTAATGTCAAAATTCAGTTCCCCGCTACTATTTTCACTTCCGGGGAAAGAAATTGTCTTTGTACCATCACTTAAGCGACTACCTAGACTAAAAGTTTTTTTGTGGTGTGGTGTTGGGGAACGGACTTGAACACGAGCCCGCATTGAGTGAAACCCTCCCAATTTGGTCTTTACTTTCATCATGTTTAATTTTTCTTGATTGATAGAAAAATTCTGAAGACCTTTTATAGTGATCATAAAGCATAATTTCTTATGATTTTTCTTCAAATGTGGGTCCTATGCTTTTTAACGTGGACAGCATAATGATCTGTGAGGTTGTTTCTTGGTGATTTAGATATAATTATGGTCGTTGAATTTTAAGGATATGATTCTTAGGTTGATAAAATTTAGATAGTGTTGATGTGCTTAGGACTCAATAATGTGTGATTGGGAGATTTTAAGGCGGTATTTGGAAACATAGAATATGTTTGGTCAACTCTACGTGCTACATTCTTAGTAGACGTGCACAAGAATATCTAATTTGTCATTATCATTGAAAATTAAAATATAGGGTGTTGCAAAATAAAGATGATCGACAAGAAGTATAAGCTAGAAGAATAAAGAGATTGTGAAATGCATTTTTATTGATGATTACAAACTATAAAATGAATCTCTATTTATAGGGTTCTTACAAGGTTTACAAAAGGTAAATATTAATTACCCACAAATCAAGGTAATCATCTACTAAACATTCTTATCTCTTAGTCACCAAGTGATAGGCATTTGGATGTACAACTAATGGATTAGATATATGGATAGACACAAATAATAATTATTTATAATACTCCCTCTTGGCTATCCATCATTAGTTGGCATACGATTAGATATGTTGCCTCGTTAAAAACATTGCTTGGAAAAACCCGGTGGGAAAAAACCATAGCTAAAGAAAAAAGAGTGCAGCCCGTATGTTCTCCCTCTGATGATTAGATCACTGAAGTTCATTGAGTCTTCGCATTCCAATGCCGTGAACCAACTTCTTAAATGTTGCAGTGGGAAGTGCCTTGGTAAACAAGTCCGCTAAGTTCTCGCTTGAACGGACCTTTTGAACAATAATATCGCCGCTCTTTTGTAAGTCATGAGTGAAAAAGAACTTCGGTAGAATATGCTTGGTCCTGTCACCTTTGATGTATCCGTCTTTAAGCTGAGCAATGCATGCTGCATTATCTTCATGCATGATTGTTGGAGCTTCCTGGCCTGAAGAAATACAACATGATTCACGAATATGTTGTACCATATTTCTTAACCATACGCATTCCCGACTCGCTTCATGGATGGCCAAGATCTCTGCATGATTCGATGAAGTGGCACTCATTATTTGCTTCACGGAATGCCAGGAAATTGCAGTATTGGAACTTGTGAAAACATACCCAGTTTGGGACCGACCGGTATGGGGATCAGACAAATATCCTGCATCTGCAAATCCAACTAGATTCCTTTCGGATGAGTTAGTATAATATAAGCCCATGTCTTTTGTACCTTGAAGGTAGCGAAATATTTGTTTCACCCCATTCCAATGTCTCCTTGTTGGACACGAGCTATATCTTGTTAATAGGTTTAGTGAAAATGATATATCGGGTCGTGTATGACTCGCGAGAAATAACAATGCCCCAATGGCACTCAAATAAGGTACTTCGGGACCGAGAATTTCCTCGTCATCCCTTGGAGGTCGAAAAGGGTCCTTTTCAACATCTAAGGTCCTTAAAACAATTGGGGTGCTTAATCGATGGGATTTTTCCATATAAAATCTTTTTAGCAACTTCTTTGTGTATGCATTTTGGTGGACAAGGATTCCATTCTTTAGATGTTGATGAGTGTGTAAATACTCATCATTTTTGTCTTATATGAACTGCCAAAACATCCAAAAACACCCAATAATGCATCAAAATAGTGAAAATATCCCAGGGTTGTGTTTTATATGTTTTAGATGCAAAATGTTTGAAAACAAATGAAAAACGAACAAAGTTTGCACAATTGGCAGTTTCAGTCCCTCAACTTTCAAAACTTGTCAAATCTAGTCCCTAAGCATTAATTTTCAAAAAAAGTCAACCAAAGTCCTTAGAAAATCACAAGTTGTCATAATTAGTCTTTGATGAAAAGTTTCAAAAGTTTACAAGTTTAGTCCCTAAACTTTGCAAAGTTGTCAAGAATAGCCCCTGGGATTAAAATCTTTTGGAAAATAACAATTATGGTCCTTGTATTGTGAAACATTGGCAAAAATTGTCCATGGGTGAAAAGTTTGGTGAAATTACATAATTGGTCCCTCAAGTTTCAAAGTTGGCAGAAAAGGTCCCTGGGAAATTCCAAAAGGGAAAAATCATTATTGGTCCTTGTAATATTCATCAAATGGAAAAAATCACCCTTGGAATACTTTGGGAAAGTTGGCAAATTAAACCCTTAAAAAAAATCAAAAATTACACAATTGGTCCTTGGGCTTACATTTCTACAAAACCAAACGGACCTTTTGTCTATTATAAAGCCCATAAGCCCAAAAATCCAAAAACAACCCAACATATTCACCCTTATAACTCCCCTTGGCCCAAACCTTTTGCCTGGCCCAACAACACAAGCCCACGCCCCTCCCTTTTGTTATAATAAATCAAACCAGACCCCCCCTGTTAGAATTTTATAATTATAACTATCATATATAATAATTAAGAACGAGTAGCACATAATAGCGGAAGCATAGGATCAAGTATAACATATAAAAGTTAACTAAAACATAAAGAAAAAACATACCGTATGCAATTCTTGATTGGGGATGAACAAGTGATGAACCCTAATTAGGGTTTATGAAGATCAATGTTAAACCCCTTACCTTTTTGTTTAACGATCTCTTGATAATTACTATAGTGAGTAATTACCTCGTTCTTGTACACAGAAACTCAATTGAATAAAAGGTTTTGCAAGAAACAAGAACACTTAATTTCTGATTAACAAAAATCGACCCTAAACCCTTGTGGGATGAGGGACGATCGGCCAAGAGCAAAGAAAAGAGAAGAAGAACTTTAGGGATCTTGTGTGTGTACCAGAGAATGTACAAATCCCTTCTAAAGGCCTTTGTTTATATAGGCATGAGAAACTTGGTAACCAAGTTAGGGATTAGGTATCCCTAACCCTTGTTCGAACCGGCCTAGGCTCCCAGGAGAGTTCTAGATCTTTCTTGCATCCTAAGTTTCATTCTAGTCCTTCATTTTCTTCCTAACGACGTTTAGTTCTTACATTTAATAACTAACGACCGTTAAGTCCCGTTAAGTGTTCAAAATAATAAATAAACATAACATTTAATATTTATTATTTATACTTTTATTCTCGTTTGTATTGTGTGCAATCCCGAGGTCTCGTGTTCGATTCTAGACATTTACGTGTTAATATAATAACCATATTTCCAACAGCTCCCACTTGGTTATATATTAATCGTAAAATGATATTGGTCGGCGTCTTGCAACACTCCAATACCCCTAGTTCAAACTGAGCTGAGTTTCCTGGAAAACCCTTAATGATTCATCGTTATTATTATCCTTTTGTTTCTAATACTCTGATTAATAAAGAAATGAATCTTTATTAATATTCAGTTTCTCGTTTATAAATGATTGAACAAAATTACCAAAACATCTGAACGTATTCCAGATAGACTTTGGGCGTGGCCACGCAAACATTTTGTCAATCCTACGAGTGGCCCATAGTATTAAACTTCAAAACAAATTTGAAGGAACAAATTCTATTTTGACTACAAGACTAACCCATGAACTTTGCAACATTTCTGAAAACAACCCT
>LBNU01038925.1:3332-21821 GCA_014162995.1 Artemisia annua
CGTGTCATCAATTAAATCGTTCACGGCTAAAAAGGTTGATAGGGTACTACCGGATAACCATAGTTCGGACGAATCCTCCGGAATAAATATTTCGTCGGATGAAGAAGATGATGAAGCCATTTTTTTGGTATAATTAGTTTGTGTATATATGAATTTGTGTTTATATGGGTAGAATTATATGAAGAAGTTTAGTATATATAGGGATAGATTATTTTATTTTTATTTATTTATTTTTTTTTTGTTTTTTGTAGTCTCCAACGGTCATATGCAGCCTCCCAACGTTCAAAAAAATGCAACGTTCCTTTCATAGAGTCCCCATACCTCCGAGGTTATTATTGCCGCTGGATCCAAACCGCTCACCAAACCGCTGGGGTGGCGGCGGTGTTCCCCGGCGGTTTGGTCCAAACCGCTGCTCCAAAGACCTCCATTGCCACCACCCTTAGAGTAATAGTAGCTAGCTCATAACCGTGTTCAACACGGGCTTTGATAGTAAATAAATAAAGTTAAACCAAAATTTTGACTTTAAGAAATTATATGTCACATATAATATGTGGATAATTTGCACAAATGTAAGTTTTGAATACTAAAGCAAAAAATAACAAATTGCTTACGGCTTTGAAAAGTTATTTCAGCCACGACAAAAATTTACAGTTAATTACACCTTAAAACTGGAAGAGTTCGTTTGACATCTATTGTGTGGTTCATAGAAGCTCTACAAATTCTGAAGGACTTCCTTCTAAACTACATTAATTGTAGTGCTCATAAGCTTACCATCATTATCACAAACTAATACCTCTAAGCGTTTTTTTACTTTTTACTCTAGACACGGCGACATATAATTGTCCATGAGTGAGTAAGAATAAACCAACAAGTGCGAGAGATTGCCCTTGACTTTTGTTAATTGTCATCGCAAAGCATACGGCAATAGAAAACTGTTTTCTAACCACTTTGAACGGTATTCTCTTATCCGAAGGATTCATCTTTTGTCTAGTAATCAAAGTTGTATCACCAATATTACTCCCTGTAATAAACAATTATGTGAAATAAAATTGTTATTTGCGAGAAAAATAACAAATAAGAAAGTAAGAAAAAAAATTATGCCGCTACCAAAATATGTCTTTACCAAAATCTGCTATCTATATTCAGTTCCTACATAAAGCTTCACAAACCGATCCAAAAGCAACAAATTTAATACATTGGCAAAACAAACTGCCCCGTCCTGGAACACACCCGATCTTAACGTATAACCAAAATACAAGTTTACATCCAAAGTAAACCAAATCAAACACACTTAATCGGTCAGCAGGTCAACTAATATAAATATAAAAGAGAAGAGTTATTTTACATACCAAACTTATTTTACATAATAAGGGACTCATCCTTACCATCCATTTAAAATGAAATCAATAGTTGAGATTAAAATCATTTTAATATTTTACCTATTTTTTTTCTAATTTAAATAGTTTTTAAACCGTTAATCGTTAAGAGAAAATAATTACACCATCGCGACGAGCATTTAATTACACACTTTGATATACTTTCTACAGAAAAAAAATCGCACTTTTTTTTTTCATTTTTTCGTCTTTTTTTCATTATTGAAATTTGCATGAAAAATCACATATGAGATTAGTGTAAAATCACATATGATATGTAATATCACATGCGATAATAAATTATTAAGAGTAAACTACAAAGATGGTCCCTGTGGTATGCGTTGACTTTCACTCTTGGTCTTTTGACTTTTTTTTTTGCACAGATAGTCCCTAACTCCGAAACCCTTAACCCTTATAGTCCCTTGACCAAACGGCGTCAGCTTTGACCGTTAAAATCACTCATTTAACTTGCACACAAGGGTAAAGTTGTCTTTTCAAATTAAACCACTTAACAAATATATATTATAAGAAAAATAAAAGCACACCACACTTTACCCACCACAAAATAAATTACTCTCTCTATCACTAACACAATCTTCTAATCCATCATCTTCTACTTCATCACCATCACCTCCTTTCATTTTTCTATTCCATCATCTACAACTTTTTCCACAACCTCTTACTATCAACAACTAAATCCATCAAACAAAACCCACAAAACACAAAGCACCATCTCGTCACACACTTACAAACACACAGATCTAGAAGATGAAAGTTGGTGGTGGCGACTGATGGTGGGAGTGAGGGTTTGGTAGTGGATGATGGTGACGAGGGTGAGGGTTTAGTGGTAGACTGATGGTGGCGATGTATGATGGTGGCGGGGTTAGGGTTTGGTGGCGGGGGTGAGGGTTTCATGGTGGACTGATGGTGACGGGGGTGAGGGTTTGGTGGCGGATTGATGGTGGCGGGGGTGAGAGGTGGTCGGAATTTGATGGAATAGATAATGAATATGGGTGTTTGATTTTGGCATTTGGCATTTGGGTTGCCGTTTTCGTTGTCGTTTATGTTGAGGAGGTCATTGAAGCCTATGAGGTTTTTTAAGGAAAATGGAGGAGCAAGGTAGGTTGCTGCTTTTGACACATACTCTACAAGTTATGAAGAATTTGAATGTGTTCTTTGTTAGGTTGAATGTTGTTTCGTGTTTGTGTATCGGTGTTGCTTCGCTTGGGTTGCTTGTTATTGCTCTTTATTGAAGGTTTCTATAGATGATGTCAATGCTCATTTTGAACTATATGGATTGTATCTTGTTAGTTGTTACTACTATAGTTGAAATAAAAATTCATTGGTTACTGCAATAAATTTGTTTATGGATTTTGTTTTGTGTTCAAGACAATGATCTTGATATCGAATTATTTTCAGGCTTTTATTCACTTATGAGATCAAAGCATTTTGTTGTTTTTGTAACTGTTGAAAAGGAATATGGGTGTTTGATTGAGATGGTCGGAATTTGATGGAGGTGGCCGGAAAAATTGATGGTTGAAAATAATGATGGTGGGAGTGGGGTGTTTGTGGTTGAATATGAAAAAGGTAAAATTTTTGGTTTGATTGGTAATGGTGGGGACTTTATTAAAGATGAAGAAAGATAGTGGTAGTGGGCTAAAATGACGAATTTACCCTCATGTGCAAGTAACATGTGGGGTTTTTAACAGTCAAGCATAACGTTTTTTGGTCAAGGGATTATAAGGGTTAAGGGTTTCGGAGTTAGGGACTATCTGTGCAAAAAAAAAAGTCAAAGGACCAAGAGTGAAAGTCAACGCATACCACATGGACCATCTTTGTAGTTTACTCGCCAAACAAATATGATCAAGCTAAACATTTTACTCACTATGCCTAAAAAGTTTGTGAATTGGCACATTTGCTGAACACAAGCGTGAGCATAAATAGATCGACTGCTAACTAAACCGATGGGTGATTTTCTATTAAAGGCTATTGCGTATTTCACTTGCAGAAAATGAATAGAATCGACGCAACACTACAAATTTATAAAAGAATTTGCAGGTTTTTGTTAGTTTTATAGCAGCTTTTCCCTGTTTCAGGAATCTTGTTTACAATGATCTTTATCTTGTTTGAAATTCATAAATGATATATATGTTCTAATTTTATGACTTTAATAATGTTTGTCAAGTCTTTACTGACTTATATTCTGTGGTACACAATATTGTATGGTTTTCATTCCAAAACGGCATGTAGAACTTGTTTACAATATGAAACAAGGATTTCCACCTCGTTATCAGCTGATAGCTGAAAAACAATTATTTCCAGAACACTATTATATCCTCTCATAATATTCGTAAATATCTAACCCGTCAGCAACAGTATCTTTACACAAATGCTCATACACTCATGCCAAAATCAAACCTTGCAGAGCCGAGCAGTGGCTGCTACACATCATATAAAATAAATCAAAATTCCGAGAGTGTAACAGCCAGTAGAAATGCAGAAGTCCAGAACAATGGAAAAAAGAATTCTCCATCTACTGACTCCAAATATGCCTGCCAGAAAACAAAAATAAAAAATGTCAATTGCATTGACCCGGTGACACCGATTATAGTACTCCATCAAGCTGATGTTTAAATGTACACAGCAAAACTACAATACCTAACACTTACTAGTTAACTATTACATCCCATCACAAATAAACTATTCCATCCCATCTAACCAACCATATTTGACCCCAAAAAAGGTTCGAGGAAAGGGTTCAATGACTTAGGACCCTTCTAATTTTTTTACTTATGTCAAAAATATACTGCAACAAGAACAATGAATAGAAAATATCTGAGTTCAAAAAGTTTCCGAAAAAACAATATTTCAAGCTTAACAAGAAAGTACAAACTGAAATAGGGGTGTTTGGGATTGCATATCTTAAGGTTATGCACTTATGCTTATGTCTTATAAGCACCTCCCCATGTGCTTATTTCATCCAAATATAAGCCAGTAAGCACTTCGCAATCCAAACACTACAAAAGTGTCTTTTTTCACTTTAAATAGTCAAAAAGCCAATAAGCACCTTCGAGTATGCAATACCATACAACCTCTTAGTAAGTTTCAACATCTTGCAACTCAATGCTAAATAGAAATATATCTCATCCATGAGGCACAAAGCTATAGAAAGTAAAATTCAAAATTAAGCAGCAGAAGTAGATAGTAAGAACAATGAATATTGTATTAGCCCAACATACTATCATATGGAATCACGAAATATAGACAGGCGATGAGTTACTTATTCTTATTCAAAATTAGGTCTTCTATCCACTTTTATTAACCTTAAACATATGATTAGGTTAAGTGCTTAATTAATTATTAATATAGTTTTAGGGTTACTTATCACATGTTATAGGTTTACAACTAATTCTTAAGTGTTTTATATCAAATTAAATCATGAAATGTATTTAGGTACTTTAATTACCTCTTTAAATGACTTAGAAATGAATGAGTATTGTTTAGGNTTTTTTTTTTTTTGGGGTAAAGGACAGGCGATGAGTTTAACAATGAAGTATTGCATTATGTTCTCATAGCAATCATAGGACCCTTCTATTCTTTAGAATTAATTGCAGGGAATACCGAGACACACTAGCAGCTATCATAACAGCTTGTAAGTAAGACACTGAGTTGGAGTAAGGTTAAAAAAGTACATCTTGAATTCTAAAGATTGACTACCTTTCCCCTTTAATCAGTACATAAAACTATACAATATTAGAAACCTTAACCCATGGTAATTAACTTAACGGTTCAGTCACTAAGGAGTTTAACTTGTTCAGTGTTTCAGAATGTAAAATGAGTAATAGCAGATTTATGGTTAAATAAAAAACATCATTTTCTTAAACTGTCCTAATTACAAGCTCTGTTCAGTATGTCGGCATTTCACCAAGATTTGAAGAAAAATTGAATTGTTTTGAGTTCTTTAATAGAGATAATTTGAGTTATTATCTTCAATTATATTAGGTGGCAATTGTAGTGAAGTTGCATGAAGTAAAGAGAATGATACCAAAAAGTAAGTTGCCTAATATGGGTGGCACTAGTCAATATGCAATACTGTTTGCTACTTAAAAATCCATTTTTCATTTTAAAGTAAGCAGCCTTTCAAACATATTATTCAGATTTTAGGGACAAAAAGATACTGTGTTGCACGTATGGACTGTTACACCTGACATTTACTAGCAAAACTCTGTGCGACTATTGTAATATGTCCAAGTGCACGGACAACAGTCTGTAATACTACAAGTTACATTTACTAGAATAACTTGTAGTATGTGCAAGGACACCAGATAAACCCTTGACAGCGGTCCACCAAAAGCCCTTATGCATGCATAGCCTAATTACACTATTACAGTTACTGTCTTACTGATATACCACCAGCAATGCAAGGTTATGAAGAAAGATAAGTGGTAAAAGATACAGGGTGATCATATCCATGTCATCTGTAGACCTAACTCAAACTCAACAAAAGGCAGGTACTTTAGTTTAGTAAAGTCAAAAGAGCACAACTAGTTGGATCCTGAACTTATACATCAGCCCACTGAATTTTACCATCGCATTTTTCTCCAAAGACAAATTGTGCAGTTGTTAAAGTCATTATCCAGGCTAAGCACAACTAGTTGGCATGTTACTGGAAAACCAACAATCAATTTTTATGCATATTTGAATGTACCACATTGCTTCCAAATGGTACATTGACACCAGAGCAGAGCTTTATTTGGCTACGTTTAAACATGGTTTTAGCAAACTGCCTCTTTTATGGGTATTAACAAGAGGTATTTGTGTGGGTGAGAACAACGAATTTTGTTTTTGATGAGTTACCAGTCATTTTAGAAGTGTGGGAACCACTATAGTACCAATTGTGCTTATGTCATGGTGTGCGTGTGTGTGTGTGCATATTTATAAAGTATTACTTGTCGGTTTAACCTTAACAGAACCAAATCTCTTGGAACATAAATAGTCAGTTTTATTTGGTTCATGTCAATCGGTCAGTGATTTAGTTCCGTTTTCCCATCCTTGTGCGTTAATTAATTAGGACCCACAGACCACACTAAAGTCTCGAGGATATAAAATTTGACCCAAAAAACACACATTTAAGAACTCCATCTGTAAGAAACATTTAATATCAGAACTAATGATTAGAAAAATGAGCTAACCTTGGCGCGAATCCTAAGCTTTCAAGCTTATCACAGTGAGGAGTTGGCAGGTTTCTGCTCCACGAGCGCCTCTGGAGCTCAACATGACAATAACGCCACAGCATATTCTTATAATCTCTCACAACACTATTCTCAATATTATTTCGTGCAGGACTTCCAATAGGATACTTATCATCAAAATCAGACTTTTTCACAAAAAACTCCACTCCATATTCCTGAGTCACCTTCGTAAACTGATAAGTATAATTCCTTTGTAATGAATACTCAGGCTCAGAAAACGGAAGACACGCAAGCAACACGATTATCAAAAAAGGTAACAGCTGAAGAAGCAACATCATATTCGGCCCTGTCCCACCATTATCCTCCCTTGCCTGCTGACCGGCAGCCCTTCTAGTCCTATACACATTAGCTTGACGAAACATATCACTTTGACCAAAAAATGACCTAAAGATCTCATCAGCATCAAAATCATCTTCAAACATACTACGTCCCGTTCTCCTTCGCCTCCTAACATTATACTGCTGATTATACTCATCCCCTTCAGCCACACCCGTGTGATCATATTGCCTCCTCGACCCCTCATCACTCAAACACTTAAACGCTTTACCAACTTTCTTAAACGCCTCTTCAGACCCCGGAGCTTTGTTCTTATCAGGATGAACCTTCAATGATAACTTCCTATACGCCTTCTTAATCTCCTCACCAGTACAACTTTTTTCAACACCTAAAATCTCATAATAATCCGTGTTTCTTTTTATCTTACGAACCAATTGAACATGTTCTTCAGTATAGTTCACCTCCCCGTTACCCTCAACCCGCTTATCACTCACATTCTTACTTCCAACATGATTAACACTACCATTTGACGGACCAGGATTTCCAGAATCTAAATTTTTACACGCTGCCAAAAGATCATTTACATCTAAGTTATGGTTTAACCGCTGTGCCATCCCAATAAACTTCATGGCACGCGACTTGTTTCCAGAGGCAATCGCTTCTTTCGCAATGCCAACACATTTTATCGCCTCATCCTTATTACCGTCCATAATAACTGAACAAACTCAGAAACCGAAGTTGTTCAACAGCAATAACCACCTCGTACCCAATCACATTCACCTCTACCTAACCTTAAAAAAAAACACACACAAAAAATATAAGGATTTCATACTTTCGCATAAAATTCAAGATCAATCAACTCACGTAAATATCTAAACTATGTTTTTAACTGCTTATTGTTCGCAGTTTGAAGTGTTTGGATCATCTAAATTGTGTATGCTTATCTAACTATCTTGAGTTTTGAATAAGCAGTTTGGAAGCTACTTATTTCAAAGTGCTTATTTGAGATAAAATTGAGGGGGTGTTTGGATGAGCTTACTTTACCGGATTATTCGTAACTGAAAATGCCCATAAGCCCACTTTTACCGCCTTATGATAAAACTTTGCTTAATTTTATGTAACCTAGTTTGTGGTTGAGCCGGGCCAAAAACCAAAAAGAGATATTACATCTTTTGACCGGTCGCAAAACCTCCCACACTCTCTCAACTCTCATAACAACCTTCGCAACTTTCAAATTTGGGCAAAATCATTCTCGTGTGCTAAAATCAAAAAGTAAGGCTCTAATAGCTTTATTATGTTCTTACGCATAACTGTATTGAATTTCATTAACTGTTATCCATCACATTTGATAAAATCTTAGATTTCAGTTTATGCCTTAGCCTTAGGATCACTCGTTCTAACAAGAATTCGATTTATTTAAATAAGCCGAAAAATACAACCTAATCCGACCAAACACCCGTTACAATAACCTCGAAACACTTGTATATCTAACTTAAAAACCTTAAAATAAACACAAATAAGCAATGAGCACTAGTTCCATTTTATCTTTTACATTTTTATTTTTTTACATAATAAGTAAATACAAACAATAATATTATAAGCACTCAATTTAGATTAATAACAGATAGGCAAACCCTAACTATAATTAGAAAGATGATGAATCCCATGATTTAATACAAGCAAGCAAAAGTTGAAATTAGTACCAGTAGTCTATAATTAGAAAGATTGATAGTGATAAAATTTTAACTGACCAGAGATTTATGAATGAAATTTGGGATCTCCGCTTTATTTTAATTTTAATTTTATAGTGGTGATAGGAATAGGATAGTCAATTTGTTTNATTACCGTCCATAATAACTGAACAAACCCAGAAACTGAAGTTGCTCAACAGCAATAACCACCTCGTACCCAATCACATTCACCTCTAACTAACCTTAAAAAAACACACAAATAAAAACTATAAGGATTTCGTAGTTTCGCATAAAATCACATAAATTCAAGATCAAACACTTCAGGTAAATATCTAAAGGTTTAAACTATGTTTTTACCTATGGTTGTTCTGCTTAATTGCATAATTGCTTAATTTTTAAGCAGATAAGCAGTTTGAAGTGTTCGGATCATCTAAATTGTGTATGCTTCTCTACCTATCTTGAGTTTTCAAAAAGCAGTTTGGGAGCTACTTATTTCAAAGTGCTTATTAGAGATAAAATTACGGGGGTATTTGGATGAGCTTCCTTTACCGGATTATTCGAAATTGAAAAAGCGCATAAGCCCACTTTTTCCGTCTTATCATAAAACTTTGCTTAATTTTATGTAAGCCAAAAACCAAAAAGAGATATTACCTCTTTTGACCGGTCGCGAACCTTCACACACTCTCACAACTCTCATAACAACCTTCACAACTTTCAAATTTGGGCAAAATCATTCTCGTGTGCTAAAATCAAAAAGTAAGGTTATTATGTTCTTATGCATCACTGTTTTGAATTTCATTAACTGTTATCCATCACATTTGATAAAATCTTAGATTTCAGTTTATGCCTTAGCCTTAGGATCATTCGTTTTTAACAAGAATTCGATTTATTTAAATAAGCCGAAAAATACAACCTAATCCGACCAAACACCCGTTAAAATAACCTTGAAACACTTGTATATCTAACTTAAAAACCTTAAAATAAACACAAATAAGCAATGAGCACTAGTTCCATTTTATCTTTTACATTTTTAATTTTTCACATAATAAGTAAATACAAACAATAATATTATAAGCACTCAATTTAGATTAATAACAGATAGGCAATCCCTAACTATAATTAGAAAGATGATGAATCCCATGATTTAATACAATCAAGAAAAAGTTGAAATTAGTACCAGTAGTATATAATTAGAAAGATTGATAGTGATAAAAATTTTAACTGACCTTAAATCCGAGATTTATGAATGAAATTTGGGATCTCCGCTTTATTTTTATTTTAATTGTAATAGTGGTGATAGGATAGTCAATTTGATTGTTACAGTCAATCAACAAGGTGCACCACTATTGCTTCTTTCATTTCTCTACTTCTTGTCTTACAATTTTGGTCCTTGTACTTACTTGTTACTATCACTTTTACACTGTGATTTCGAGCCGAGCCGAGCCGGTTATTGTTTAAAAATGTATCTGACTTGACACGATATTTTTTAGGAAAAGAAATATAAGTTAGATAAGCGGGAGCGGGAGCGGGAGGTCGGTGGAAGGGGGTGGTCACCGGTCAGTTTCGGTTTGGTTTTGGTGGGATTGGCATGGTTGCAAGGAGTGACGATGTCATATCACTGCACTACTTGATAAATTTTAGAAATAGTGATATGACCTTACTCAAATTGGGGATTATGATTTGAAGTGGGAGTTCTAGAGGATCAGTGAGCGGAATAGGCTAACGCCGTTAGACTCAAAGTGTGCATGATGGATATTTATCTAGAGGATTTTTGGGGGTTGGTGTTTTATATGGCTAATGTTTATGTTGTTTAGAGTGTTATCTAGTATTGTATATAAGTTATATATACACGGTGTTAAATAGGAGTTATATATGAACTTTACAGCTTTTAAGAGTATGATATTTTAGCTAGAACTTTAAATTTGTAACACTACATTATCGGTCTAGCCCGAAAATGTAAAAAACATTAATGTGAGTTGATCAACTTAATTCCTTACGTTCTTTATTGAGTGTGCTTGTTTAGTTTCTCGTTTGTGCATTGTGTTTAGCTATACAATGACTATTTTTGGCATGTGTGTGTTTCTAACACTTTTCAGTTTTAACACTTTCCGGTTTTTAAAATCTGATCAACACAAGTTTCAAATCAACATGGTACATGAAAGTTTTCACTAGCGTAACTATCCACCTTGTTAATTGATGGTTGTACTAAAAAAAAGTTCACTAGAGTTTAAATTTAAGAAATCATTTACTAATACCCAGTTTTCAATTTTTATTTTTTCTTTTTTAGTTAGGAAAAGAAAAGAAATATAAAGTAGACATTTTCAGCCTAATTTAAGAGTAAATATTTTACTTCAAAATCAACAAAATCATCTTTCTTTTCAGTCTTTTTATTTTCTTTTATTCCTTAAGTGATACTAGAGAACACAACTTTTTTTTGTTTCACTTCATTTTCTTTATCTCTTAAGGGATACTCGAGACACAGTGTAACGTTTGTACTACAAAAAGATATCCCAACAATACTATACAACAAATCAACACAGAGATGCAACTTTTTGTTAATGAATCCCAACGAAAGCTTCATTCAAGTTTGCACTAATAAAGGCAATCCCTAACAAGATCAAACCACTGATTAAGGTTGACATACAAACTCCAATAAGTGACATCCCATCGGAATTACAGAAGCTTGACACACAGACGACTTTCGATTAGCGAAATTCTAACAATAGATTTCATGTAACTTTGCGCTAGTAAAAGGAAATAAATCTACCATGGACGACTCTCATTTGCAACATAAATAGCAAGATCAAACCATAATAGAACCATTCCTTTATTGTCGTCAATGTATTCATTGAGTAAAGAAGTTGTAATCATGTTGATGGATATTGAGTTGACTCAACCATGATGAAGCAGCACTCTCAAAATCCTGTATCTTCTCATCATCGTCTTGGTGACAATTCCACACATCTCCTAGCATCTTGTAAGTTGTTAGCCCAAACGGACTAAGATCCAATACTTGTCTATTCTCGGTGCTTTCAACTTCTTCTTCATTGTTGTATGCTACATTAGTTAAGAATCATAAACAAAACTGGCCAATTAATTACCAATTATTATTCCAGATAACATGCACTTATACATATATTCGTACAAGATATAAACTTGTTCTGATGATATAAATTACCTTTGAAAGAGTTTGATAAAGTATGGTAGGTGAGGAAACAAGTTTCGAGGTCTTTGCTAACGATAATTTTTTGGGGCATTTGATAAATAGGGTACCTGTATAAGAAAGCATATGAATCATCTTTTGTAAAACAATTGAATCTTTATCGAATAGAAGTCTGTTACTATAAAATGAACGGTATGTTAATAGACTTGTCACAGATGAATTGTCGATACTCAATGACGACTAATGCTAACTAAAAAAACTAATTATGTTCTCTTTAATCAATATGTCAAACGATTGTTGATTTCTTAAAAAAATGATACCTACTAGGTTTATGCTAAAAAGAAAACCACCAAAAAATCACGTGCGCGGATGACTCGTTCAACACTTGTTTGGAACAGCCTTACCACTTCATTTTACAAAATGATGATCATTGTCTAGTGACCTATATTGGTTTTTCTTTTTGCCATTCATGTTTAAATCAGATAATTCTTCAAATTCTATCGATAAACGTCTTTTCTGGAAGACAACTCATAATCTCGCAGTATTTACATTACAAATATTATCTCATGCTGGTTTTAAACCAATAACCACTTGGTTTGGTGCATTTAACATGTAATGTTAGACTATAAGACATTTGGTTAATTAGCCTCGCTTATCAGTTGTTCTTCTAAACATTAAGTACGAGTTTATTTCTCGTTTAAAATCAAAACATTACCTAATCCTAGGAGCATAATGTCAGCAAACTCATAATAAAATGTAGTTTTTTTGCTAAGAAACATTGACTATGTAACAATACATATAACAAGGCAAACTCAGCTCATATTAAGTGATAAAGTAAAAGAAAAATGAAGTATCTTATGAAATACATACCACGCAATAGACATCCAACTCGCCGGAGCTATGTCGTTGATGTAAAACGATAATAGTCCAGGATAACTTTCAGCTAGCTCGAGAATCTGTAGAAAAGAAAGAAAAAAAAACAAGATTATTATTGTGGCATTTTTTTCTTACTGAAAAACAACATGATTTTATTACCACAATGGCACAATACCACCACACTACTATATAAACGTATTACATATGCCTAGGGATGGCAATGGGTCGGGTTCGGGGCGGGTTTTAGTGTACCCGTACCCGCACCCATTTATAATATCTAAACCCGTATCCGCCCCATTACCCACCGGGTACCCGATTAATATTATCCATCGGTTTTTCGGGTTTCCCCGCGGGTTTCGGTTATCCCCAATTGAATATTATATGGACAAAATGGCGGTATTAATATTAAGTCACACTAAAATCCACTGATAAAATAAAAGAAAACACCCTAATATATATTCATTTTTTTTAAACTTAAAGAAAATAAATATCATATCAAACGATTTAAGGCTTTTGAATAATTCATGTACATAATAAAATATGTTATGTAATAGAAATATGTATATAAAAAATATAATAGAAGAAATTATATATAATGTATATATATTCTAGTTAATTATAATATCAATAAAGCGGGTATAGATTCGGGTAAACGGACACGGGTACGGGTACGGGTAATCGAACGGGTATTACCAGAATCCGTACCCAAACCCGCACCCGCCAAAAAAAAAATATATCAATACCCAAACCCGCATCCAAACCCGCCAACCCGTCCCCGAACCTGACCTAACCGGTTCGGGTTTCGGTTTTCCCTGTCGGTTTCGGGTGCTTTTGCCATCCCTACATATGCCCAATAGATACACCAATATAGGACCAAAGCCGGACTATATCAAACTAGTATATATATTTTTAACTTCTAAAAAATGGTAAGTGTATCTTGAAGTGCAAATAAATTCAATAAACTTGTTAAATCTTAGAAAGAAAAAAAAGTTGTATTTACTTTCCAACATTGAATATGCCGAATCTGTTTTCATTTAATATTAGTTTGCATTTTTAATGGCAAATATGTTACATATACTTAAAGAATTGATAAGTTAATGGCACTCTTAAGGTTATAAATTCTATTAAATTAGAAAAATTAAAGAAAATTTTCACTTACTTTATCCGAAAATGGCATTCGCAAGTATGGAGAACAGGTTTCAAAGAAATTTACATACAGATTATCCTTACAGAAACCGTTGTTTGATTTTGCGGTTGCATCATCATCACTTGATGAATCATATTGTAGTGCTACAAAACCATTTTCTTCATTGGAGCTCGTTGATGTAGGTTTTTTCATAAATATCTGTATTGCGGAAAGTAAAGGAGCATAATACTGAACAACATTTTCGCCGCTCTCCAATAAGACCGGGACACCAACACCATAATAACTCCATTCATCGTACATCCTCCATATATCTTGTAGCTTCATACGACCATTTCTTGATTCATGGTTCGCTTCAACTTCAGTAACGTTGTTCTAAAAAGTTGTTCACATATTTAGGAGGTTATAAGAAAAGTTAATATTTTTACGAGAGAGATGTAGATATCTTACATGATTGACGATAGGAGTAACTGCTTGAAGAAAGTTTTGAAGATTTGAGTTAATGAATAAGCATGATGAAGAAATTGTAGACATACTATTTGAATTGTATATCTTTAATCAAATAATACATGTACTTTCTTAATACTTCTCAAATGCAATATATAAACATTAAAACAGAGAATACTACGAGCATACAATAACTAACCTTTTAATATAATACCATTATATTAACTTGTAATAAGTAATAAGAATAAGATATGGTATAGTAAATTTGTTTTCGTCTTTAATACATAGCTATCCTTTTACTCAAAAAGATGAGATCCACTAAGATCATGCATTCTTTAAAGATCAAACAAGCCAATCGTGGCCTTTGATTTAATTTTGATCTAATGGTTGTAATCAAATCAACCAATCACACAGTAAGGGCAAATTTGTCCATTATAAAAGCCAAAAAAGTCTTTTTTACTTTCATTTTAACAATAACAACAAAGCTTCTCTCTAAAAAACACATACAAACCGCTAGAACACAAAAGAACCACTGCAAACTACCATCTTCGTCAAAGCCGCTGATGCGAGTATCGCAAGACCTTCGCAAAAGGTTTTACTTCTCAAGGGATCTTGAGAAGCTTGCAATCCTCCAGGCAGTGTACCTGATCGTTGTAGTGTAGTATAGGTAAATCCGGGGGATTGATCGTTCTCTAGGGGAACAGTGTCGTTAGGTTGAAGTGTATGTCAAGATAAGTATAGAGGTGGGATGATTCTTTTTATGTTTATGGTTTTTAGAAAGCAAATTAAATCTCGGTTTTGAAGGGAAGGGCAGAATTAGTTGTTATCCAACTAACCCAAAAACTATTTATTTATAAAACTTAAATTAAAATAACAAGAAAAATAAAGTGGTGAACTCTTATGGTAAGACAAACGTGTTTACTTAGATTTCAGTACTCCCTAGTTATCTCCTATTGATTTGTTGAATTGTCACGTCCTTGTTTTAGTTGAAGCGTTGTATTCCTTAATACCAGTTGTGGGGGTGTGCTACATTCCCCAACTCTATGAACATTAATTTCATGTACAACCTTAAAGCCTATTAAGAAATTATAGGATTATTAACCTCAATTCATGCAATAAATACAACGAGAAAAACCAATAATGCACTCTATGATTACGTTTTTTAAGACGTTCAGGCTAGTTACATAAAAGAAGTCAGCCAGTTTTGTTAGCCTAACGTGAAGCAATCAACTAAACAATAGACAACAAATCAATAGTCAACAACTAGGTTTCATTAGATCTAAGCAAACATTAATAGATTTAAGCTAGCATGTTAGAAAGAAGAAAAGATAAACAAGTAATCAAACAATACATGGACATATTGAATGATTAAACAATTAACTTATCTTCAATCAAACATGGATGAAAAAGGCTGAAAAAGCCTCAAATAATCTCTGAAAATCGTCTAGGGTTTTTACCCAAAAAGTGTCACACTGTTAGGTCACCATATTAGTAAACACAAGTAATCTTATAAGAGAAATGAGATGAGAATTAGACTTGGTTGATTAAGATCAATATGAAAGATGAAAGAACAAGAGTTTCCTTTAGATATGAAATTAACCAACAAATGTAATGAGATACATGATGTCCTATTTATAGGAGATGGATAGGGCAACACTCCCTTCCTTCCCTATCTTCTAAGTCGTGGGCTTTCAAGGCCCATTGGACATCTTATTAGACTAAACATTAACCATACGAGTAACTAACATAATTAAGATAAAAGTGATAATTCTAGCAACCTATTACATTTACTGAAATGACCGAGACTTGACTGAATAGTTGAAAACTATGATCCTAACAATCTCCCCCTAAGGATCGGTCATGAAGGATTGTTGAAGGATTGAAGTTCGTCACGGTCATCGAGGTTGCTTGACGTCTTTGTCTTTGGACTTTAAATGTTGACATTTGTAGCTTTAGACGTCTTCAAAATGATTGTAGCATAAGTTTTTCATCGTTCTTTGTTCTTTGTCTTTGTTGATGTGAAGAATGATAAATGATGTTGTAATTCGCCATACGTCACTTTCGGTGTCTCCAATGAATTCGCTTCGTTCCGACATGCTCATACATCTTTGACTGTGTTGTGGTTATGCATTCGTAGCTCTTTGTCTTTATTGTTGAAGATTCATGATTATTGTCGTAGAATCTTTTCTTTAGACTGTGATGTTGCATCGAGCTTTCTTTGGCATTGAGATGTATGTATGAGCATGTGGATGTTGGTGTCCAAGATGGCATTTGTACCTGAAATAAGACAGTTAGCAATAATACAACCGGTACTTACAGATTTGAACTAGAATTCATCAACAGCATAGTGTGAAGACTCCTTCTAATTCGCGCCAAGGCCGTTCCTAATCGGATACCCCCTAAGGAGCTTACACGGGCACAACTAAGTACACCCACGATTAGGTGAGTAGCTGGAGATCACCCCACGACTGTAGACCGTTTGAAGCCATCGTAAACACTAAGCGTAACCCACGAGGAATTACCGAAGTGACCTGCTGTCAGGGCTGTTTGATGTTGACCCTGGCAGGATTTCCGTTCAATCATTCGAGAAATACCTAAGTAAATCCCTCATGAACGTTCTAGGCAGATTGCTAAGATCTGCGAAGGACTCGATAATTTACAATTGGTGTCCATTGATGTAGAACAACCAATGTAAGATTACTAAGTGTACCTAAGAGATCTTTGATGTATCTCGTGGCTCTAGACTCAATTAGTGCAACTTATGGTTTCCTATGCGGAGATTGGGGCAGGGTCTCCTGTTTCAATATCAACCAACTCTAAATAGAAGGTCGATAGATTACAACGGTTCCCCGTGAGAATGAAACAAGTATCTTTTGAGAGATACCCGAGTGGCTAGAAGGTTAAGGTGCATGCGTCACTGGGTCCATGACGTCTTTTATCTTCAATACCGGTGTCGCCTTAGCAACAACCAGTAGCATATGAATTGAACCCGGTGTCTGCCCTAAGGTTGAATAATTTGGAGGGCTCATTTCTTTTCACCCTTTTCATAACGTTTCTTTTTAATTCTTCAACCCCTTCTTTCTCCGTTTCATTCATTACTCCTTTTTCGAATCATACCTAAGGACTTCTAAATACTAACTATTGGTGATGTCCTTGGGTAGATCCCTCCGGTTTAGGCGGATCATAGGACGGTTATTCCTAACCTTAGTCACCTTATAACTCCATGACTATCCTAGTGATGCCTTTTGAAACCATTCATTTGAAAATCTCTCAAAGTGTTTGTGAATAAAAAAATTTTATAACACTTTGAGGGTTTTATTTTCTTATGAAATACTCCCCCTCCACATGTGCTTATGAATATTTTGCGGAAAATAACACATGCGGGAGAAGTTAGCACTTTAGAATTGATCCACTCTTAATAGACATGTACCCGAGGGACACGGTTACGTTGCTTAGTTAAAGGGATGCATTGTCAGTTTTTAGGTGACAACTAGCCCTAATAACTACCTTGAAGTTGTAAACATTCCATAAAGGAAGTTAGACCCGTCAAAGTAACGTCTAGAAAGAGTTTCTCGAAACGGTACAATCTACTCGGATAAATCCTTTCGAATACTAACGGTTTTTGTTTCGTCAATTCTTGGGTCAATTCTGAGTCGAGCTCGAGTGAGATACAATATTGCCACATCATATTTTAATCATTTTCTTCTTCTCCCCCTCAAAAATAGCATATCAAGTGTTGTTTTTGCAAACGATTTTGATTAAAATATGCTTTTTGAGTCTTTTGGGGAGTTATCATCAAAGATTTGAGATTTTAATAACGATGTTTTGGTACAAGTACTCCCCCTCAACTTTTGGATACTCATTGAGGTGAAATACTTGTCTTTTGAGTAGAATTGTGAAAATCTGAAAAGTTTAATAAATTCTACTCAAAAGTAAGAAGCCTTCACTCCTTATCTTAGGATTGTAGCACTGAAGCGTACTACAGGGTCCTTTCTTTACAAGGTATGGGTTGTGCACTGTTATGTGTACACAAGCCTTCGTAATTCACAATAATCAAGAATGAATTGGAAATAATGAAAGGTTATACCAAAAGCTTAAGTCTGAGATGGAGTCAAAGCATTGAAGTCGGTGAACTTTGCGTTGGGCCTTTGAAATGTCAGGATAGGAAACGATGGACGAACCCCGATATAACTTTCCAGCCTCCTGATCTGTTCCCTCCGGTTGAGCCTTTCTTCAATGGCATGGATGAAGTTCTTTACCATTCTTC
>LBNU01038929.1:0-13183 GCA_014162995.1 Artemisia annua
CAAAAAATCATCACTTTTAATTTTAGTGATAGCTTCTATTTAATAGAATTTATCTTTTATTATTTTCTGTTTTTTTTTATTAAATACTTAGTAGTTTTTATATTTTTCCTAGGTTTCTGTTAGTCTTAAGTATTTTTAGAAAAATTTTCATAATTTTATCTTTTCATTTGGTAATTTTAGTAATTAAAAGTAGTTTAATTAGTTTTAATTGAAAAATCAAAAAGAAAATCATTTAGTGTTTAATTTTAATCTCTAGCATCTTTTTATATTTTTTCTAGCTTTTATTAATTATATAGGATTTTTAGAAAATAGTTTCTTCATTGTTACTGTTCATTTGCTATTTTTCTTAATTAATTTAGTTTAATTAGCTTTTAATTGGTAATTAAGTAACTAAATCTAAAATAGTTTATTTATAAAGTTTAGGAACTTTTTACAATTTTTTAGGGCTTCTGTAATTGTTGAATAGTTTTAGAAAAAGTTTGGTAATTTTCTAAATTAGTTTAGTATTTATTTTAATTTAAATTAGTTTAACTAGTAATTAGTAATTAATTAATAATAAATAATTAAAAAGTCTAAAAAATATTTTTCTTTTTCTTAAAATTTTCTTTTGCCTTTAGGATTATAAAAATATATTTTTCATCACCTAGGTATTTATAGATTTTAATTTTCACTTTTATTTTCGTACGTAGACGTTTTAATTAAACGTAACGTACATTTTTAGATTTGTAAACGTTTCCAGATTTCCAGTAATCATTTGTAGTGTTTGTTCATCAATTTCCGTCATAATTCTGTATTCTAATTTCAGTCATTTCCTTTCACCAATCCTCGTTTCATAATCACTTGATCTCAAAATCGTTTTAAACACAATTTCACGCTTCGTCGGGACATAACGACCCGGGAAGAATCCCTATACTCCTTGGATCATTGCATTGAGCCCTAAATGGTTTGACTTTTGTTGACCAAATCCTTGGTTGACTTTAGTTGACTGTTTCCGGACCAATCAAAATTTGGCGCCGCTGCCGGGGAGGCGTGTCGCGTGTCTTAAACGTCTTGCAGTATCGTGTTTTTGAAACACAACTTGTGTATATCGTCTATCCTTTGTATATTTACCATATATCGTATTTTCATCTTTCAAAAAAGTAAAAAAAAAAAAAAAACACAAAAATATTTTCTCTTTGTTTCTAATATATATATAAGAAAAAGAAAAAAGGAATACTTGTCACCAAGTATTCAACAAAAACATCAAAAATAAAATATACATCCTCCGTCTTCCGTTGAAGGAGGGCGGTTGTAAACCATTCCCAAATAATAACAACAGAAAAATGATCGTGAGTCAATTGTTACCCGATTAGCTTTTAAAGCAAAAAGGTTTCGATTGGTGTACCGGTTAACAAAAAGAAAAGAAAACAAAAGAAAAAGATAAATAAATAAAAAGATTTCAAGTTTTCTCTACTCATTGGTTTTGTTTTTCTAGTGCATGCGCACTCGTTCTTCTAGGTCTACGAGCCCATTTCGTGAGCTTGTTAAGATTCCTCGAAGACGACGTAGACGTTCTGCACCCGCAGTCGAATCCGAGATTCGTACTGTTTCTACCACTTCTGTCGTCATGGCAGATCTTCCTATGAGTGAGCTTCTCCAAGCACCCATCGAGGGTTACGGAGATGCCATTGTTGTTCCAGCCATCGTGGCTGACAGTTTTGAGCTCAAGACCGGGTTACTGAATCTTGTGACCCAGAGTCAATTCTTTGGTTTTGAGCGGGACGATCCTCATGCTCATATTCGATGGTTTAACAAGATCACATCTACCATCAAATACAAGAATGTCCCATCTGAAGCAATCAAACTTCTTCTCTTTCCATTCTCCCTCGAGGGACAAGCCCGGATTTGGCTTGAAAAACAACCCCCTCGTTCTATCGAAACATGGGAGGATTTAGTCAAGAAATTTGTGAATGAATTCTATCCTCCTTCCAAGACCACGAGTCTTAAAAATGAGATCATCAAGTTCACTCAGAAATTTGATGAATCATTTAGTGAGTCGTGGGATCGTTTTAAGGAATTGCTTCGCAAATGTCCTCACCATGGTTTTTCTGAGTTGATGCAACTCGATACTTTCTACAATGGTGTGAGCCAAGCTGATCAGGATTCTCTTAATGCCTCCGCGGGAGGTAATTTCCTGAGTAAAACAACAAAAGAAGCTTTAGCGATCATCGAGAACAAATCTAAGGTCCGCACTACACGAAGCAAACCGGTTGTTTCCCAAGTGAGTGTTGGTCCTTCTTCTTCATCGCCCGTGAGTCAGTCTAGCACCGATGCTAAGATTGACAAACTCACGGAAGCCATTCAAGCTTTGGTTCTCTCCAACCAAAAGAAAGTCTCTTTTCCACAAACTTCTTCTCCTGCTGAAGTTAAAAAAGTGGAAGTCTGTGTTACCTGTGGTGGCCCCCACGCATATTACAATTGTATGGCCACCGATGGTAACCCCTTTGAAGCTAATGCGATAGCTGGTCCTTCCAATCATGGAAGTAACCAATTTCGTCCGCCGATGGACCCGAACTATCGTCCCAACCACTACCCTGGACCTCCCGGTTTTAATCAAAATCAAAATGTTCAAAACCGTAACCAAAATTTCCAGAACCAAAACCGAACGAACCAAGGTTATCAAAACCAAGGTAATTTCAATCAAGGTCATGGTTACCACAATCAGAACCAAGGGTTTCAAAATCAAGGTTTCCAAAACCAAGGAAACTTTAACCGAAACCAAGGTCAGGGTCATTCCAATCAAGGGAATTTTCATGGAAATAATCAAAATCAAGGAAATTTTCAGAACCAAGGTCCAAACAACCGAGGTCAAAATTTTCCTACTCAAACTCAAGCTATTGTTCCTACCGGACCGTCATCTGATGAGTTGTTGAAACAATTCATGAAATCCCAAGAGGAAATGAATCGGTTATTGGTCAGCCAGATTTCTGAGATCAAGAAGTCTTTAAATGATCGACCCTCGGGCTCAGGACAACTTCCGAGCAACACGATCGCTAACCCGAGGGGCGATGCTAAGGCGATCACAACCAGGAGTGGTGCTTCATATGATGAACCCGCGATTCCTACTACCTCTTCTTCCTCTCCTCCAAAGGTAGTGGAACGCGAGCCTGAGGCGACAAAGGACAAAGTGCAAGTTACAAGCCCACAAAGTACAGCACACGTCCATCCTCAGGTTGTACCAAAAACAAAGCCAAAGCCGGGAGTCGTCTTTGAACCTCCAGTAACTCCGGCTGAGGACCCTAAATCCAAAACTTCTATTCCTTACCCATCACGCTTGAATGAACAAAAGCTCCGAGAAAAAGCAAGTCATCAAATGGATAAATTCTTTCAGATTTTCCAAGAATTACACTTTGACATAAGCTTCTCGGATGCTATCCTTCTGATGCCCAAGTTTGCATCCACACTCAAACACTTGTTAAGTAACAAAGAAAAGTTGTTTGAAATGGCAAAAACTCCGCTTAACGAGAACTGCTCAGCAGTTTTGTTAAAGAAGCTTCCCGAAAAGCTTGGAGACCCTGGGAAATTTCTCTTACCTTGTGTATTCCCAGGGATGGTTGAATGCTTTGCCTTGGCCGATCTTGGCGCAAGCATTAACCTGATGCCTTATTCAGTGTGGAGAAGACTTTCTCTTCCGGAACTCACTCCTACATGCATGACTTTAGAGCTTGCAGATCGTTCGATTTCTCGTCCTCTTGGCATTGCTGAGGACGTATTCGTGAAAGTAGGAAAGTTCCAATTCCCAGCTGACTTTGTGGTTGTCGATTTCGATGCTGACCCACGGGTTCCTCTAATTGTTGGACGAGGATTCCTGAGAACGGGTCGAGCTCTCATTGATGTATTCGAGCAAGAAATCACATTACGTGTGGGTAATGAAGCTATTACCTTTAACCTTGACCAAACTTCGAGGTACTCCTCAAATTATGACTCTGAATCGGTTAACCGAATAGATGTCATTGATGTTGCTTCAGAGGAGTACGCTCAAGAAGTTCTTGGTTACGTTCATAATTCTTCGGGTGGTGATTCCACTCCATCTTCTCATCCTATAATTTCCGACTCTTCCCCTTCTCTCACTCCGTTTGAGGGAAGTGATTTCCTTTTGGAAGAGGTCGAAGCTTTTCTCAAAAGTGATTCAGTTCCAGATGGAATTGATAACAATGAGATTGATCTGGAGGGAGATCTTCTTCTCCTCGAGAAATTGTTGAATCAGGACAATTCTCCTCCCCTCCCTCCCGTAGAACTTCATAATGAGGAAATCAAGTCAGTTGAGAAAACTGAAGAATTTCCCGAGGTCGAACTCAAGGAGTTACCTCCTCATCTCGAGTACGCATTTTTGGAGGGTGATGATAAATTGCCCGTCATAATTGCTAAAGACTTGAGTGTGGAGGAAAAATCTGCTCTCATAAAGGTCTTGAAGTCACACAAGCAAGCAATTGCTTGGAAACTCTCCGACATCAAGGGTATTAACCCTGAATTTTGTACTCACAAGATTTTAATGGAGGATGACTTCAAGCCGGCAGTCCAACATCAGAGACGGGTGAATCCAAAAATTCATGAGGTTATCAAACAAGAGGTTTTAAAACTTCTTGATGCCGGATTGATTTATCCCATCTCGGATAGTCCTTGGGTTAGTCCCATCCACTGCGTTCCAAAAAAGGGTGGCATTACTGTTGTCACGAATGAAGATAACGAGTTGATTCCAACTCGATTGGTTACTGGGTGGCGAGTCTGCATTGACTATCGCAAATTGAATGAAGCCACCCGTAAAGACCATTTTCCTCTACCCTTCATGGACCAAATGCTTGAGAGATTGGCGGGGAATGAGTACTATTGTTTCCTCGACGGTTTCTCGGGTTATTTTCAGATCCCCATTGATCCTCAGGATCAAGAGAAAACCACCTTTACGTGCCCTTATGGAACATTTGCTTATAAACGTATGCCTTTTGGCTTATGTAATGCTCCGGGCACGTTCCAAAGGTGCATGATGGCCATATTTTCCGACATGATCGGGAAAACAATGGAGGTCTTCATGGATGACTTCTCGGTCATTGGGGATTCTTTTCAGACATGTCTCTCCCATTTGGACACTATGTTAAAACGGTGTGAAGACACCAATCTTTGTCTAAATTGGGAGAAGAGCCATTTTATGGTCAAAGAGGGGATTGTCCTCGGCCATAAGATTTCCAAGAACGGGATTGAGGTTGACAGAGCTAAGGTTGATGTCATTGCCAAATTACCTCATCCCACTACCGTCAAAGGTATTAGGAGTTTTTTGGGTCATGCCGGATTTTACCGTAGATTTATTCAAGATTTTTCCAAAATCGCCCGGCCTATGACCCATCTCCTTGAGAAGGATGCTCCTTTTATCTTCTCACCCGAGTGCGTGGAAGCTTTTGAGACATTAAAGAAAAAGCTTACTGAGGCACCGATTCTTGTTGCCCCCGACTGGGACTTGCCATTTGAACTAATGTGCGATGCAAGTGATTTTGCTATCGGTGCAGTCCTGGGGCAACGCAAGACCAAACATTTTCAGCCAATACACTATGCAAGCAAAACAATGACCGAGGCTCAAACACATTACACCACTACGGAAAAAGAATTATTAGCCGTGGTGTATGCCTTTGAAAAGTTTCGGCCATACTTAATCTTGACCAAATGTGTAGTGTATACGGACCACTCGGCTTTAAAATACCTCTTTGCTAAACAAGATGCAAAGCCGAGGTTGCTTCGTTGGGTTCTCCTCCTACAAGAATTTGATATCATTATACGTGATAAAAAAGGAGCTGAGAACCTAGCTGCTGATCATCTGTCCCGATTAGAGAACCCACATCAGGATGTTCTCGAGAAAAAGGAAATAAATGAAACATTTCCTCTCGAGACATTAAATGCGGTTGCTTTTCGTGGAGATTCTACTACCCCATGGTTTGCCGATTTCGCAAATTACCATGCGGGGAACTTTGTGGTGAAAGGGATGTCGTCCCAACAGAAGAATAAGTTCTTCAAAGATGTTAAACATTATTTCTGGGACGACCCCTACTTATTCAAGATCTGTGCCGATCAAGTCATCAGACGGTGTGTTTATGGGCAGGAAGCCACTGAAATTCTTAAGGCTTGCCATGCTGGACCCACGGGGGGCCACCATAATCCAAATTACACCGCCAAAAAGGTGTTTGATTCGGGTTTCTTTTGGCCCACAATTTATAAGGATGCCCAGGAATTAGTCAAATCCTGTGACGCTTGTCAACGTCACGGGAATATTTCACAAAAGAATGAAATGCCACAAAATGCAATTCAAGTTTGTGAAATCTTTGACATATGGGGCATCGATTTTATGGGGCCATTTCCGTCATCTCATGGAAACAAGTATATACTCGTGGCTGTTGATTATCTATCAAAATGGGTTGAGGCGAAAGCTTTACCCAGAAATGATGCCCGAGTTGTTGTTAAATTCTTGAAAGCTCTTTTTGCCCGATTCGGAACCCCACGTGCTATAATTAGTGATCGTGGTACGCATTTTTGCAATGACAAATTCGACAAAGTCATGCAAAAGTATGGTGTAACTCACCGTCTCTCTACTGCGTACCACCCTCAAACAAGTGGGCAAGTTGAAGTTTCCAATCGTGGAATTAAAAGAATTTTGGAAAGAACGGTTGGTGAAAATCGTGCATCGTGGTCGGAGAAATTAGATGATGCACTCTGGGCTTTCCGTACGGCTTACAAAACACCCATCGGGTGTACGCCTTACAAGCTTGTGTACGGTAAAGCGTGCCATCTGCCGATCGAGCTTGAGCATAAAGCCTATTGGGCCCTCAAGCATGCCAATTTTGACCTCCAAACTGCGGGCGATCATCGGAAAGTTCAAATGAATGAATTGAATGAACTTCGTGATCAGGCCTATGAAAACTCTTTAATCTACAAGGAAAAAACAAAGAAGCTCCATGACTCAAAGATCAAAAACCGCGTTTTCAACGTTGGTGATCGAGTCCTTCTTTTTAACTCAAGATTAAAGATCTTTCGGGTAAATTGAAAACCCGTTGGACCGAACCATTCACCATTGCTAAGGTCTATCCATATGGCACCGTCGAATTATCTCAAAATGACGGGCCAAATTTCAAAGTGAATGGTCATGGGTTGAAGCATTACTTTGGAGAGGACATACCATCCATGGTTGTCCCGGATCTCCAAACTTTCCCCAAGGACAATTGAATTCGGGGATCGAGTCAAGCTAGCGACTCGGTGAACAAAAACAGTAGCACAACATATGGGTTTTCACCCATATTTCTGACTTCTTTCTATTTTCTTCCACTTAAGTGTGGGGGAGTGGCCGTCCCCTGCAGCTGTTTTCAACGTATATATGTAAATTTCATCGTAAAAAAATAAAATAAAATGGTGTGTATGATTGTCTGAATCATCTAAATAAAGTGAAAAATAAAAATTCCGCAGTTAGTTTAGAATATTGTCTTTCTTCCGTTCAGAGATTCGACATAATAGCCGAGACTTTGAATATTGAGGACAATATTCAATTCTAAGTGTGGGGGGGGGGGAAATTCTAGCGAATTTTATCACATTATAGCATTTAGTACCCCCGTTTTTGGCCAAAAATTTTCAAAATTTTTTCACTTTATTTCAAAATTTTTGTGGTTATCAGTCCGCCATGTCTAACCGACAAAAGGATTGGCTAATCCAGGAGCAAACGGCTCTTGGTAAAGATACATCAAATCCGTTTACGGCTTGCAATTTGCCAAAAATTGTATGGTAATCGACTCACCATATCTTTAATTAGTGAAGAGTTGGCTAGCCCGCGAGATTATGGCTTACGGTAAAGGCAGTTGGAAAACCATAATTGGTAATCAGCTCACCAAAGATAATAACTATGTTTTATCTAANCTACTTGTTTAAAATCTGTGCCGATCAAGTCATCCGGCGGTGTGTTTATGGGCAGGAAGCCACTGAAATTCTTAAGGCTTGCCATGCCGGTCCCGCGGGGGGCCACCATAATCCAAACTACACCGCCAAAAAGGTGTTTGATTCCGGTTTCTACTGGCCCACAATTTATAAGGATGCCCAAGAATTAGTCAGATCCTGTGACGCTTGTCAACGTCACAGGAATATTTCACAAAAGAATGAAATGCCACAGAATGCAATTCAATTTTGTGAAATCTTTGATGTATGGGGCATTGATTTTATGGGGCCATTTCTGTCATCTCATGGAAACAAGTATATACTCGTGGCTGTTGATTATCTATCAAAATGGGTTGAGGCGAAAGCTTTACCCACAAATGATGCCCGAGTTGTTGTAAAATTCTTGAAAGCTCTTTTTGCCCGATTCGGAACCCCACGTGCTATAATTAGTGATCGTGGTACGCATTTCTGCAATGACAAATTCGACAAAGTCATGCAAAAGTATGGTGTGACTCACCGTCTCTCTACTGCGAATCACCCCCAAACAAGTGGGCAAGTGGAGGTTTCCAATCGTGGAATTAAAAGAATTTTGGAAAGAACGGTTGGTGAAAATCGTGCATCGTGGTCGGATAAATTAGATGACGCACTCTGGGCTTTCCGTATGGCTTACAAAACACCCATCGGATGTACGCCTTACAAGCTTGTGTACGGGAAAGCGTGCCATCTTCCGATCGAGCTTGAGCATAAAGCCTATTGGGCCCTCAAGCATGCAAATTTCGACCTCCAAACTGCGGGCGAACATCGGAAAGTTCAAATGAATGAATTGAATGAACTTCGTGATCAGGCCTATGAAAACTCTTTAATCTACAAGGAAAAAACAAAGAAGCTCCATGACTCAAAGATCAAAAACCGCGTTTTCAACGTTGGTGATCGAGTCCTTCTTTTTAACTCAAGATTAAAGATCTTTTCGGGTAAATTGAAAACCCGTTGGACCGGACCATTCACCATTGCAAAAGTTTATCCTTATGGCACCGTCGAATTATCTCAAAATGACGGGCCAAATTTCAAAGTGAATGGTCATCGGTTGAAGCATTACTTTGGAGAGGACATACCATCCATGGTTGTCCCGAATCTCCAAACCTTCCCCAAGGACAATTGAATTCGGGGATCGAGTCAAGCTAGCGACTCGGTGAACAAAGACAGTAGCAAAACATATGGGTTTTCACCCATATTTCTGACTTCTTTCTACTTTCTAACACCTAAGTGTGGGGGAGTGGCCGTCCCCTGCTGTTGTTTTCAATGTATATATGTTAATCTCATCCAAAAAAAAATGTGTATGATTATACGTATAATATAAATAAAGTGAAAAATAATATTCCGCAGTTAGCTCAGAATATTGTCTTTCTTCCGTTCNAAGGACAATTGAATTCGGGGATCGAGTCAAGCTAGCGACTCGGTGAACAAAGACAGTAGCAAAACATATGGGTTTTCACCCATATTTCTGACTTCTTTCTACTTTCTAACACCTAAGTGTGGGGGAGTGGCCGTCCCCTGCTGTTGTTTTCAATGTATATATGTTAATCTCATCCAAAAAAAAAATGTGTATGATTATACGTATAATATAAATAAAGTGAAAAATAATATTCCGCAGTTAGCTCAGAATATTGTCTTTCTTCCGTTCAGAGATTCGGCATAATAGCCGGGACTTTGAATATTGAGGACAATATTCAATTCTAAGTGTGGGGGGGAAATTCTAGCGAATTTTATCACATTATATCATCTAGTACCCCCGTTTTTGGCCAAAATTTTTCAAAATTTTTTTCACTTTATTTCAAAATTTTTGTGGTTATCAGTCCGCCATGTCTAACTGACAAAAGGATTGGGTAATCCAGGAGCAAACGGCTCTTGGTAAAGATAAATCAAATCCGTTTATGGCTTGCAATTTGCCAAAAATTGTATGGTAATCGACTCACCATATCTTTAATTAGTGAAGAGTTGGCTAGCCCGCAAGATTATGGCTTGCGGTNAAACTCTATTGTTTCTTCCGCGATAGTCTCCTCAGCAATGCATCCCTCTGGTCTATTTCTGTTTCGCACATGTACTTTAATAACCTTCATACATCTTTCGAAGGGATACATCCACCGAAAGCATACGGGACCTAATGAGTGCGCAAACACTCATCATTTTTGGTCAAATCTGAAACGCAAAACATATGAAAACACGCAAAAATGCATCAAAATGTAGAAAATACCCAAGGATCGTGTTTTATGTGTCTCAAATGCAAAATGTTTAAAAACAAATGAAAAACGAACAAAGTTTGCATAATTGGCAGTTTCAGTCCCCCAACTTTCAAAAATTGGCAAAACTAGTCCCTGGAATTCAAATTTGTGGAGTTTTATCATTTAAGGTCCCTGAAATATTCTAAAATGTCAAAAATGGTCCTTGAATGATTCTTTGGGAAAAATTACAGTTTTGGTGCCTGAACTTTGGGAAATTTACAAAAATGGTCCTTGGGATTTTAAAAGTGCAAAAAATGGAAAATTGGTCCTTGTGTTATTGGCGATTGGCATGTTTGGCCCTTGTGAGTACTTTGGAAAATGTATAAGTTCAGCCCCTCAAGTGTGGGAAAGATGCAAAATTGGTCCTTGTTATAACAAACATCAAACGGACCCATTATCATATTAACCCAAAAACCAAATACAACCCAGCCACAAACACAAGCCCATTTCCCCTTATTCTTTTACCAGGCCCAAAGTTTAACCCCAGCCCACAAATAAATAATATAAACTCCCCCTGTTTAATAACTCTTCCCCCGGTCAAACTTGTTTGACCCGTCTCCATCTTCTCCCCCACGTGAAAAGCTAAACCAGTACACCCACCTCCATTCCTCCACATCACTCTCCCATTCTATGTTCCTCCAACCCCAGCTAAGCTCCAAAGTGCATTTAATGCCCCCAAATCCCTCCAAGCTATCTATAACTACCCAAAAGACTTTTTGGCGCCAAATTGATCAAACGGTCAAGATTTTAAGTTTCTAATCCAAAGGTCTATATTGTTGCTGGGAAAGGTCAAAGAAGCTCCAGGAAACCCTAGAGGTCCCATATAAGAAGAAAAAGATGAAGCTTTGGAGAGAGAGTTAATCTAGTTTACTTTTATGTTTTTTCAGTTCTCATTTTCTAGTGTAATTTCCAGTTTAAATTTAGTGTACCAAGTCTTTTATTGAACTGTGATCAAATTTCATCAATCAAATTCAAGTTTCTTTGGAAATTCTCAAAGTGCCATTTTTAGTTAAAATTCGTTGTGATTTAAATGTTGTTAAGAATGGTTGTTAAGTGTTCAATTATGCTCACCTAAGGTCACTAGAAAGCTTTTAAAAGCTTTCAAGTCAATTAAAGCAGCTTTAGTTCAGAAATAAAAAATAGTGGAAAATACAAAAAATTAGTGTAGAAATAAAAAAAATACAAAAAGAAGAAGAAGGACCTGTGGAGCATGGTTTAGAGCTCTTGGGGAGCATTAGGATTGAGTTGGGAATGGTTTTGGTACCCTTTGTTTTAAGCACACAAGCTCTTTGTAAGTCTTATTTTCCAATTTTTGCTTTTGTTACTGTAGCATTGCTTATTTAGTGCTTATCTTTGCTTATTATAGTTGTTTATTTCTTAATATTTAGTTCTTAGTTTAATTATCTTAGTTGTGCTTAGTTTTTATAAATATTAATTGATAACTGTCATATTTTAGCTCATATTGCTCATTGAGTTTGCTTATTACTAAGTGCTTATTACTTGGTCATTATTGCTTATTTACACATAACATAGCTTAAATAGTACCTAGCTTTCATTTTCAGAAGCTTTCTAAGCCATTTGTAGTGTAAAACAAAAATCAGTCCTTGGTTAAGGACTGTTTGGCACAACCAAAGAATTTGACCAAAACCCATTTTGATACATTTTCAAATCCAAGAATAGCTTTAGTATACTGTTGTTAGATGTTTTGAAGCAAAATCTTACAGTTTCTAATAGTTTGGAAGTGATTGAGTTGTGTTTTCCAAAAATTTTTTATGTTAACTGTTACACATTAGTTGATTAGGGAGATTCTTGTTCTGCATTGTTCTAAGCATATTTAGCTCATATTAGGGTGATATTAGTTGTTTAAGGCATAAAAATGGTTACTCTAACATAAAAAGTCAAAGTTGGCCTTAATTTCTCTTAATTACATCACTGTTAGGATTTAATGTTCTAGATTTCATCACATCATTGTAAAATTGTTAGATATGGGTTAATTCAGTTGCATCATAGCTTGTAACAACATCCTAAGTCATTTTAGATCATCATAAGTTCATAAAAGTCAAATTCTCAAGTTTCATCAAAAAGTCAAAGCTTGCAGAAATTTTTTTTGAATTAACTTGTGATTTTTGTGGTGATCTCATTACTTGGATTTGGGAACTTGTGCTTATAGGGATTTATTATTTTGTTGCTCAGCTTGTTACTAGTATTTTTGGTAATTTTTAGTTGCTCTTTAAACTGCTTATTTTCTGTTTGCAATCTAGCACTTTTCTGGAAGATTGCCCTGCTCACAGTTTGTCCAACCAATTTTATTTGCTTGCATTTTCTTGATTAATTGGTTGCATTGTGTGAAACTTGTTGTTTTAAGAAGTTTACATGCCCAACTTGATAATTCCATGCTTTGTGTTCCAATAAGTGCTTTTTACAACTGCTTTTTTTGGTTTGCCTTGTTCTGTCAACACAACTCACTACACTGACAAATCAGTGTAGTTGAGCCTTTTTGCAAGCTCTATCAAAAGCTCATTCTTGAGCTTCAGCTTGTAATCCTTGGTGTTCTAGGAAGCCTAGCAAGCCAATTTCAAGTTCCAATCAATTTCAGGCTTTTTCAAGCTTGTTTGCTAGGGCTGCAAGCAGCCCCTAGCTTGTCCCATTTCTCTCAGTGACTGAGTATTCAGTCACTTGAGAGCTCTTTCATAAGCTCATTCAGGGCTTATTTGTGGGCCCCACAGTGAGAATTTTGGCTTTTTGGAAACCCCAACAAGCCAGCTTTTTACCTCAAGGTTCATTTTCAGTTTCAAGCTTCTTGCCCTTAGCTTAATTGAGCTTGCAATATCAGTGCAAGTCTGCTTGTTTGACAAGGGTATTCCAAAGTGTTTATTTGCTTATAAGAGCTTATCCAGTGCTTGATTTCTGTTCCAATTCATCATTTCCAGTTTGCTTAGCATAGTTGCATCTTACTTTTCCTTGGT
>LBNU01038929.1:13270-29633 GCA_014162995.1 Artemisia annua
GCCCTATTGGCTTGTCCCCATTTTCTCTCTAGTGACTGAGTATTCAGTCCACTTGAAGCTTTCTTTCATAAGTCTCATTCAGGGCTTTATTGTGGGCCCTGCACAGTGAGAATTTTGTGCTTTTTGGAACCCCATAACAAGCCACTTTTACCTCAAGGTTCATATTTCAGTTTTCAAGCTTCTTGCCCTTAGCTTTAATTTGGAGCTTGGCAATATCATGCAAGTCGTGCTTGTTTGACAAGGGTATTCCAAAGTGTTATTTGCTTATAAGAGTCTTATCCAGTGCTTGATTTCTGTTCCAATTCATCTTTTCCAGTTTGCATTAGCATAGTTGCATCTTACTTTTCCTTGGTGTCCAGTTAAACAGCTTATTTGAGCTTTTTGGATATCAATTGAGCCAATAAGCTCATTGCTTATTCCATAAGCTCATTTTCTGTTCATTTTTCATTTCCAGTAACTTTTTTCTTCATTAAAGTTTCACTTTTCCAGTAGTTTTACAGTTCCATATGAAAAGAAAACCTAAAATATCATTCACTTTTATTTTAGTGATAGCTTCTATTTAATAGAATTTATTTTTTAATTTATTTTCTATTTTTTTTATTAAATACTTAGTAGTTTTTTATATTTTTTCCACTAGGTTTTCGTTAGTCTTATATATTTTAGAAAAATTTTATAAATTTTATCCTTTTCTTTGGTATTTTAAGTAATTAAAAGTAGTTTATTAGTTTTAATTGAATAATATCAAAATGAAAAAAATTAGTGGTTTAATTTTAATCTCTAGCATCTTTTTATATTTTTTCTAGCTTTTAATTATTATTAGGATTTTTAGAAAATAGTTTCTTTCATTACTGTTCATTTGCTATTTTTCTTAATTAATTATTAATTAGCTTTTAATTGGCAATTAAGTACTAAATCCTAAAATAGTTTATTTATAAAGTTTAGAACTTTTTAATCAATTTTTTAGGCTTCGTCATGTTAAATAGTTTACAAAAAGTTTGTAATTTCTAAATTAGTTATATATTGATTTTAATTAAATATTAACTATAGTTAGTATTAATTAATAAAAAATAATAAAAAGTTAAAAAATTTTTTTTTTTCTTAAAATTTTTCTTTGCCTTAGGATTATAAAAATATGTTTTTCATCACCTAGGTATTTATATTTTAATTTCACCTTTATTTTCGTACGTAGACTTTAATAAACGAACGTACATTTTTAGCTTTGTAAACGTTCCAAGATTTCTAGAATTTGTATGTTTGTCATCAATTTCGTCATAATTCTGTAATTCTAATTTCAGTCATTTCTTGCACCAATCCTCGTTCATAATCACGTGATCTCAAAAACGTTTTAAAGCACAATTTTCACGCTTCGTCGGCGACATAACGACCCGAGAAAACACCTATAGCCCTTGGATACATTGCATGTAGCCTCTAAAGGCTTTGACTTTTGTTGACCAAATCCTTGTTGACTTTAAGTTGATCTGTTTCTGGACCAATCAGTGCAGTTATGCATTTTCATTACTTTTTGGTCAGAGGATTTTCATTTGTGCAATTTGGTTTTGTGCAGTTTGTTCAAAGACTTGGATTTTACTGTCCTTTCATTCTTTTTTGCATCTTCCATTCATTGATTACATAATAAACATTACATTGATCAAAGGCATAAACATTAGCTTCATTGATGTTCCAAAATTACAATAACAACCTACACCACAAAAGCTTACTTTCTACCCATACATTCTAATCCAAACCTTACTTTTACCCCACAAAAGCTTACTGCAACCCATACTTCAATTCATAACAACATACAACACAAACAAATACCAACTAAAAGCTAATAAACACTTCCATTTGCGAGCTTGATTTGCATTTTCCCTTGCTGAAGCTCGAAGGTTGTTCATGTTATTCAAAAGTCCAGGAATTATCTCCATGGCTCTTGCACACAGTTGTTGTTCAGCCCACCCAAAATAACCACAGTTTTGTACCTAAAAAAAACACTTACCATTAACTTAACACATTACAAAATCAAATTATCTAGACATAATAATACACACTTACATTCCTAGCACAACAATAAAAACGACGACCGGGATTTGCTTGTGTCCATGAAGTACGAATTATTGATGGAGTGCCACAAAAACAATTCCTTGCTTCCATTATTAGAGTTTCTTAAATTAGGGTTTTTTTTTTTTTTTTTTTTTTTTTTTATTTGGGGATTTTTCTAATGTGTTGATAAGCGTGTGTGTGTAAAAGTGGGTGGTGGGTAAGATAAATTAGGGTAAAGAAGTATTATTTAAAAAGGGTTATATGGTAGATGGTAAAGGAAAAGACTTAAATACCCTTTACTTTTTTCAACTTAACAACAGTTAGTCCTAAAAATTAACGAAGTTAAGGACTAGGGATGTATTGTGGCAAACGTTTGCCTAACGGGTGATGTATATTGCCAAAAGTTGCTGACAGGGATGTAAGATGCCAAAATGTGTAAACCACAGGGATGTATTTTGCAGTTTTCTCTATATATAATATACTAAACGAGTACTCGTGCATAACAATGAGATTTTATCGCGGCACATAATTATGATTGAGATATTTTGGTTAGGTGTTTTGTATATAACATTTATTCATACAGCGTAAAAAAATCAAAATGTAACTATAAATTATTGTAACATATAATAATTTTAAGTAAATGAACAAATTTTAATAGCTAATTTCAACATTCAAGAAATAAAATACAATAGTTGTAAGTTTTCTAAATTAATTTTCGGCCTTCCATTTAAGTAAAAAAACAAATAAGTTTCCTAAATTAGTTTTAAATTTTCATTTTTCACTTTTCACTTTTTTTTCCTTTTATATATATTATAGATAAGATGATAAAAGTGAAGTCATATGTGTATGGTTGGATCTATAGCAAATCGTTTTGTTTTGTTATTCGCTTCAACATAGTTGAAGGGTGTATGTTTCTTCAGTTATATATGGATACACAATTTTGCAAAAATAAAAAATAAAATAAAATAATAATAATAATAATAATAATAATAATAATAATAATAATAATAATAATAATAATAATAATAATAATAATAATAATAATAATAATAATAATAATAATAATAATAATAAAAATAAATAAATAAATAAATAAATAAATAAATAAATAAAGTAATTTTCAAGTTTCTAACATGTTTGTAGTTATCTCTTCACAATATCCACATTTTTTTCTTCACCTTCAAACTAACGTTGATTGCTCTTTATTTTGCATTCGTCAAGTGTGCTCTTTTTATATGACCTTTATTACAGTACCTTAATATTGTTAACATTGGAACTGGTGATCTTAGGTAGCTATTGGACTTGTAATAGTTTACAATAGTTATTGGATATGTACCATGGGCCTAGCCCATAAGTGCCTCTTGAAACTATATGAACGCCTCCACAAGTGCGTAGGAGGAAGTGGGATTCATTATTCAAGTTAAATACATTACATGTTTCTCTCCATCCTCTCTCTAGTTTTCTTTCTCTAAAACTCTCTAATTATTATTGTGTGATACTTGATGCCATTTGGGATCCTACAATTGGTATTAGAGGTTGCACAATGATGATAGAGAGTGATTTGTTGTCGAAAAACAAGATCAAAATTTTGTATTTTTAAAGGTTTTATGAGTCGTTTTTGAACCGAGAGTCTCAAAGATCAACTTAAAGATTTTGTGGTTTAAATACTTAACATTTGATGTTTTGGTAAAGTTCTATGCAAAAGAAATGATTAAAAAACTTCAAAAATTGCATTCTTTTGTTGATCTTTAAGGAAAAGTTACGAACTAAAAACTTTATCTCGGTCGATTTTAATTCGGTAGTTCATCAGTGATAACTTGATAGGTTAGTGGCCCGAAAAAATAGGAAAGTACAATAAATTAGCTCGGTCATTTAAGGTTTCGTTAACTCGTTTATTTAACTCGCTCAATTAGGGTTTCATTAGCTCGGTCAATTACCAACGTTGACTTTATCTTGGTCATTTAACTCGGGTGAGTTGCAATTCCACTAGCAATCATACGTGGCACCGAAATCAACCGAACTAATTAACTCGATATCCCAAGTGTTAGATTTTTGTGTTCACGCGACAATATATAACTATAAACTATTAATAAGTATTATTAGATGATTAGGTCACACACCGGCACGAATAAAGTCCTACCTTATTATTTGTATATTGTATACATATAAATAATAAATAATGGTATATAAATTGTATACATATAAATAATGGTATATAAATTGTATATATATATATATATATATATATATATATATATATATATATATATATATATATATATATATATATATATATATATATATATATATATATATATATATNTTTCATCGATGAAGAATTATCGTTCATGTTTGATACTTTTGTAGAATGACGGCTTAAAAGAAATTAGGGATTCAAGAATACAATTTGGTTTTCTTTTTATAATGTAGGTAAAAATATAAAGCAAATCTAAATTTACAAACCGTGTTTTTAAAAAAGGAAATCATATGAAGATTTATATGTAATATATTTGACTTTAAATACATTAAATGCTAACACAAAATACTAATCTATCTTTTTTTTTTTGGAATATATCGTATATATTCATGTTATATATATATATAAAAAAAAATAAACGTAATTTATCCATTATATATATTTGGATTATAATTAGAATCAAAAAATTAAAAAAAAAATCACATTATATAAAGCATGTTGAAAACAATTTACACAATAAAGCATGTTGGGCGTCCAATTTAACTTTTTGAGTCAAACCTAAATCAACAGACGGCTTAGTCCAACCATACTCATTTTCATCTTTTCCATCTAAAACCAATGCTTGCTTACTTGCTTTTTTCTTTTCTTCAACCGTCCATCCTTCATGCCACAGTTTAAAACCCCATTGCTACTCTTCTTTAAACGCAAATCACAAAACTATTTTACCGTCTTTCTGTTGATATACTTAAAAAAGAAAGGGATAAATAGGAGTAATGCATGAAGACCACCGGGCTACAAAACATATTAAACATACAAAAAACATAATAAAAAAAAATANCACAGTTTAAAACCCCATTGCTACTCTTCTTTAAACGCAAATCACAAAACTATTTTACCGTCTTTCTGTTGATATACTTAAAAAAGAAAGGGATAAATAGGAGTAATGCATGAAGACCACCGGGCTACAAAACATATTAAACATACAAAAAACATAATAAAAAAAAATAAAAAAAAATAATTATCCCAAAAATTACAAATGTAAATACAACTAAAATCACATGATTAGTGCGAATCACAAAGCATGCCCGCCCATTGGGCTTACAAATGTAAATACAACTAAAATCACATGATTAGTGCGAATCACAAAGCATGCCCGCCCATTGGGCGGGCCATGACCACTAGTGTGTGTGTGTGTGTGTGTGTGTATATATATATATATATATATATATATATATATATATATATATATATATATATATATATATATATATATATATATATATATATATATATATATATATATATCATAACAAGATTTACGACACTGAGAGTTAACTAATTATGTGAATTAGTTAACGGGAGGAACTGACTTGAAAATGTTTCAAGTTGCTAGGTTAGTCCTTATGACTAACTATTTAGTTGGTTATTAAGGAAATACATTTAATTTAGGGGCTATATATATGGGGCTAATACCAAAAAAACGTATCATACTTGTCGAAAATATTAGTTTTGCGTAGCGAACACAATTTTTTCCTCATTTGTGCCTCATACTCGACTATTTTGTCCTATTATGTGCAACATTCCACCCCATAGCCGGTCACATGCCATATCATCCGGTTTTTTCATTTTTTTTCTTTTTCTAACTCACTAATTCATATATTTATAAATGTTAAAAACCTTTTTTTATGTACCCACTTTACTCTTTTTTTTCAACAAAATTCAAACAATATAACCTTCTCTTCACTTTCAAATTCGCCATCTTCATACCAATTCAACTACCTCATAAATCACTTTCTGAGTTACCATGGCCTCATCTTCGCCGTCATCTCGTTATTATCGTAGGAGATATACCAAAGAGGAAATTGCCCGTACGACACATTGTGAATGTAAATACCCAATCTATGAACAAGTTGCTTGGACTCCTGAAACGGGTCGAAGATTCAAGGCTTGTCCCACTCGTGTAAGTTACCTTCATTTGATTTGTTGTTTCAGTTGTTAATTTCTTTATATGCAGTTGACTTTTTTGTTTGACCAATTGCTTAGAACAAAGATAAAAAATGTGAAGTCTATGGATTTCTTGATGATGAGTTGCCTTCACAATACTACAAGGATTTTATGTTCAAGCTTCATAAAGATAATGAAATATTGGAGTGCAATCTTCACTGCCTTACCCATCAAGTTCATGGTCAACAGCCAAATGAAATTAAGTCAAATGAAGGTAACAAGGTTAATGCAATTGAAGGTAACAAGGTTAATGCAAATGAAGGGCAAAAGGTTATTGGAACTGAAGATGTGTCCATGGCAGTCATTTACAAGGAATTGAATGAGTTAAAGGTGAAGGGAAAAATGTATGACATGTTGTTCTTTGGTTCCACTTGTATCATCATTCTGGTGTTGACTGTTGCTGTCATTGTTGGGTCCTTTAGAAGATAGATGTTCATGTAATGTGGAATGCATTAGTATTGTTAGTATGTAAGCTACTTGCTATTATGAAGAATTTTTGTATCTACTAAACTGTTGTTAGATTGTCATGTACCAATGCAAATGGAATGTAGCAATGTAATAGAATATGTCATGCTTTCAATTAATTGATTGTGATGGGAACCATATGGAGGCTTAATTTACTTACATTTGCAGTCTTGAACAAACATATATTATCAAACTATAACACTTGACAACAATGACATCTATTTCTAAACAAAGGTGTTCTTTCATAACATTAACAGTTTGTGTAAATGCACATTACAATGTTACAAGTAGAACACAAACAACATACCTACACTTAACTGCCCTCAATGAACAAAATAGGGCTCAGTAGTGGCATCACTTGCTTCACTTCTTTAAATATCTTACATCATTAGTATAGTGGCAATACATGCAACACTATATTAGTTGTTTCACTAGGCCCTTCCATGGACAAAATAGGGCTACATAATTACACATAAACCTGATATTGGAAATAGTGTTTTCTGCACATACAGCATGTAATATTTAACAAAATATGTGCCAATTTTGATGTTGTTTTTTTTGGGAAACTAGTCAATGATTATCTCATTGTCCGCACTAGATCCTGGGCCTGTTACAGGTGCTGAAAATTTTTTGTTCAAAATCCTTTGACTTAGCATCCTTGGTGGTACCAAAGGTGCTGGAGCTCTGTGTCGTGGTTGTTCCTGAGTTGGAGGTCTTTCACTTGGTTGATGCACAACAAGTGGTGGAGCAGATATTGTTGGTCTTTGTTGGACTCCACTTCTGGTTATCCTTCCCTGCATTCCAGTGCTCCCCCTCTAACAGAATTTTTTGCTCTTCCACCCATAGCTATACTTTTCTTCCTACCTCCTCTAGCTGATGATGATAGTATTCGTGTTTCAACAATGTCATCTTCACTGGTTCTCTTCGATCTTGTAACAACATTGGTGGATCTTTTTGTAGTTCCAATAACTTGTGATTGTTGTGTACCTAATACATTTTACACTTATACATTACTATATAAACAACAACACATTTACGACTAACTTGTAACTTCAACATGAAACATTAACTAATCCATACCTGGAATGTTGACCTCTTGACTAGGTTGATTGGTTGTTCTTGGTATTGGTCCATTAAAAGTTTGTTGCTCCTTGATGAGTGTGTAAATACTCATCATTTTTGTCTTATCTGAACTGCCAAAACATCCAAAAACACCCAAATATGCATCAAAATACTGAAAATATCCTAGGGTTGTGTTTTATATGTTTTAGATGCAAAATATTTGAAAACAAATGAAAAACGAACAAAGTTTGCATAATTGGCAGTTTCAGTCCCTCAACTTTCAAAACTTGTCAAATCTAGTCCCCAAGCATTTATTTTGAAAGAAAAGTCAACCAAAGTCCTTAGTGAGTTGTTAAAACAATTCATGAAATCCCAAGAGGAAATGAATCGGTTATTGGTCAGCCAGATTTCTGAGATCAAGAAGTCTTTAAATGATCGACCCTCGGGCTCAGGACAACTTCCGAGCAACACGATCGCTAACCCGAGGGGCGATGCTAAGGCGATCACAACCAGAAGTGGTGCTTCATATGATGAACCCGCGATTCCTACTACCTCTTCTTCCTCTCTTTCAAAGGTAGTGGAACGTGAGCCTGAGGCGACAAAGGACAAAGTGCAAGTTACAAGCCCACAAAGTACAGCACACGTCCATCCTCAGGTTGTCCCGAAAACGAAACCCAAGCCGGGAGTTGTCTTTGAACCTCCAGTAACTCCGGCTGAGGACCCTAAATCCAAAACTTCTATTCCTGACCCATCACGCTTAAATGAACAAAAGCTCCGAGAAAAAGCAAGTCATCAAATGGATAAATTCTTTCAAATTTTCCAAGAATTACACTTTGAAATAAGCTTCTCGGATGCTATCCTTCTGATGCCCAAGTTTGCATCCACACTCAAACACTTGTTAAGTAACAAGGAAAAGTTGTTTGAGATGGCAAAATCTCCGCTTAACGAGAACTGCTCAGCAGTTTTGTTAAAGAAGCTTCCCGAAAAGCTTGGAGACCCTGGGAAATTTCTCTTACTGTTGATCCCAGTTGAGCAATTGATCTAGTATTATTATCTTAGATAAACCAAGACAACAATGTATAGAAACTGACTTGTTACAAAACTTAATCAATATGCGGAATTTATTGATTAACTTAAGATGAACACAAACACAATAATATCACCAACTAAACACTTCAATATATTGAATACGAGCACTCTGAATAGTGCTAGGGTTTTGCAACCTTGAAGTGAATACAATACTAGAATAATTCGTACTCTAGTCTAACCCTAGGATCTCCTTTTATACACCAAGGAACCCTACAGGTTTACATACAACTTCCTACCCACGTGTACTCGACTATTTTGTCCCATTATGTGCAACATTCCACCCCATAGCCGGTCACATGCCATATCATCCGGTTTTTTCATTTTCTTTTTCTTTTTCCAACTCACTAATTCAAATATTTATAAATTTAAAAAACCTTTTTTTATGTACCCACTTTACTCTTTTTTTCAACAAAATTCAAACAATATAACCTTCTCTTCACTTTCAAATTCACCATCTTCATACCAATTCAACTACCTCATAAATCACTTTCTGAGTTACTATGGCCTCATCTTCGTCGTCATCTCGTTATTATCGTAGGAGATATACCAAAGAGTAAATTGCCCGTATGACACATTGTGAATGTAAATACCCAATCTATGAACAAGTTGCTTGGACTCTTGAAAACCCGGGTCGAAGATTCAAGGCTTGTCCTACTCGTGTAAGTTACCTTCATTTGATTTGTTGTTTCAGTTGTTAATTTCTTTATATGCAGTTGTTTGTTTGACCAATTGCTTAGAACAAAGATAAAAAATGTGAAGTCTATAGATTTCTTGATGATGAGTTGCCTTCACAATACTACAAGGACCTTATGTTCAAGCTTCCTAAAGATAATGAAATACTGGAGTGCAATCTTCATTGCCTTACCCATCAAGTTCATGATCAACAGCCAAATGAAGTTAAGTCAAATGAAGGTAACAAGGTTAATGCAATTGAAGGTAACAAGGTTAATGCAAATGAAGGGCAAAAGGTTATTGGAACTGAAGATGTGTCCATGGCAGTCATTTACAAGGAATTGAATGAGTTAAAGGTGAAGGGAAAAATGTATGACATGTTGTTCTTTGGTTCCACTTGTATCATCATTCTTCTTTTGGTGTTGACTGTTGCTGTCATTGTTGGGTCCTTTAGAAGATAGATGTTCATGTAATGTGGAATGCATTGGTATTGTTAGTATGTAAGCTACTTGCTATTATGAAGAATTTTTGTATCTACTAAACTGTTGTTAGATTGTCATGTACCAATGCAAATGGAATGTAGCAATGTAATAGAATATGTCATGCTTTCAATTAATTGATTGTGGTTGGAACCATATGCAGGCTTAATTTACTTACATTTGCAGTCTTAAACAAACATATATTATCAAACTATAACACTTGACAACAATGACATCTATTTCTAAACAAAGGTGTTCTTTCATAACATTAACAGTTTGTGCAAATGCACATTACAATGTTACAAGTAGAACACAAACCACATACCTACACTTAATTGCCTTCAATGAACAAAATAGGGCTCAGTAGTGGCATCACTTGCTTCACTACTTTACATATCTTACATCATTAGTATAGTGGCAATACATGCAACACTATATTAGTTGTTTCACTAGGCCCTTCCATGGACAAAATAGGGCTACATAATTACACATAAACCTGAGATTGGAAATAGTGTTTTCTGCACATACAACATGTAACATTTAACAAAATATGTGCCAATTTTGATGTTGTTTTTTTTGGGAAACTAGTCAATGATTATCTCATTATCCGCACTAGATCCTGGGCATGTTACAGGTGCTGACAATTTTTTGTTCAAAATCGTTTGACTTGGCATCCTTGGTGGTACCAAAGGTGCTGGAGCTCTGTGTCATGGTTGTTCCTGAGTTGGAGGTCTTTCACTTGGTTGATGCACAGCAAGTGGTGGAGCAGATATTGTTGGTCTTTGTTGGACTCCACTTCTGGTTATCCTTCCCTGCATTCCAGTGCTCCCCCTCTAACAGAATTTGTTGCTCTTCCACCCCTAGCTATACTTTTCTTCCTACCTCCTCTAGCTGATGATGATAGTATTCGTGTTTCAACAATGTCATCTTCACTGGTTCTCTTCGATCTTGTAACAACATTGGTGGATCTTTTTGTAGTTCCAATAACTTGTGATTGTTGTGTACCTAAAACATTTTACATTTATACATTACTATATAAACAACAACACATTTACGACTAACTGTAACTTCAACATGAAACATTAACTAATTCATACCTGGAATGTTGACCTCTTGACTAGGTTGATTGGTTGTTCTTGGTATTGGTCAATTAAAAGTTTGTTGCTCCTCAATTGTATCTGAACTTCCACCATCCATAGCTGACCAACTACCCATCCTAGCAACCCTTTCTGCTGGAATAAGTCTCCCCGATTTCGTCTTTCCACCTCTCATTTTCAAATGACCACCTCTGTTGCTAGTCCCACCTCTCTTGTTCCGTTTTCGCGTACAGAATGCCCTGCCATCGCTAAACACTCCCCTCATATTTGATTCACCCATTTCAAACTCATTCACATCGTTTTTCACAAACCTAGGAATATCATGGTCATCTACAACATCTTGTTGGGTGTTTTGTTGCTTTCTAGGCCTACCACCTTTACTTTTTTCTTTAGGCACAGTTGGTTTGCTTGGGTTTTTGCATCCATTTTTGTTGTGACCAGTTTGACCACAATTTTTACAAGTCATTACTACCCCTGCCCTACTTATCTTATGACTACCTGGCTTAGGCTCATGGGAGGCCCTGACCCTCTTTTTCTTAGGCCTACCAGGCATTCACTTTGCTATAGGACCTAAAACCCTAGAGAGATTACCACATTTAGGCCGAAAATATATTCCATCTACTGGTTTCATGTATTGACTGTAAGCCAACAAATATCTATCCTTCCTAAAGCATTCAGGGACATACTCTTCAGCAAACTTACCCAATTTAAATATACATGCTATGGCATGACAGCAAGGCAAACCTCATGGCTGCCACATTCTACACGAGCATGTTCTTTTCAGCTCATCGACTCTGAAAGCATCACACCCCATCCTAACTTCAAATTTATTACCACCACAAGGAACCACATGCCAAAACCTGCCAAATATTTAAAACTTTTTAAACATAGAAAACTGATAAAATACAACTATTTGAGCAGTAAGTATGTTAGTATTTGTACCTTTGTTGATCTTTTGAACGTTCCAGAATTTTTTGAATATTTGGGCAAATATCACCACTCCATTTCTCCATTAACAATCTCATTTTTATGCATCCTCTCCATTACAATGATTCTGATTGACTTAAGCATCATAATTATTGGTTTATGCCTTACGCTTACCAACACTGAATTGAAGCATTCGCTAAACCCATTCTCAATTGCCTCACAGCATACACCTTCCCTGAAGTAAGTACGTGACCACGACTTTGGATCTTTGTTAACCAAGAACTGATGAGCATTTGGATTTGCCCTCTTAATTTTTTCCATGATCTTCTTATGTAGAGGTGGGTATGATGCTTTGGCAGCTCCCCAGAAAAGCAATCTAAATTCCTCACCACCATATTGTTTCCTAAAACCCTCGTAAATGTGCCTAGCACACCGGCGATGCTCTGCTAGAGGCATGACAGCCTTGACAACTTCAATTAGATCCTATGTATAAAACACGATAAGTAATGTTTGTTTTCTAACTATATACCATCTTTAGTAAAAACTTAAAAGAACAAATTAAAAACTAATAAGATAAACAAACAATTACCTTGTGCTGGTCAGACATTAGGGTTACACCCTGTCCAAGTGGAATATCCAAATCATCTGCCAACAACTGTAAAAACCAGCTCCAATTATCTTTATTCTCAACGGTCACCACAGCCCATGCAACCGGGAAGATGTGGTTATTCCCATCTCTACCAACGGCAGTTAAAATTTCCCCACGGTTTGGTTTTTTTAAGAAACAACCATCCAAATCAAGTATCCTATGGCATCCTAACTTCCAGCCCTCTTTCAAACCATTGAAGCATACATAAAATCTGTCAAAATAAGTTTTCTCATCCGGATTCACCGTCATACCAACTTTAACTGTACTACCCTCATTTGAGTCTACTAAAGCCTTTGCATAGGACCTAAGCAAGCCATAATGATCCTGGATTGTAGCATCTCTTTCATTCAAAGCATAGATATTAGCATTCCTACATTGGCCACGGCTAACATAACACTTGTATTTCTGTTGAACTAATTCAGCTAGATTCACTAAAGTGATATCAGGATTCATCCTAATCCTATCTCCAAACTGCCGTGCTATCCACTTATAACTTACTAACCTGTCGTAATGGAAACTCCTAACACATGTGTGGGTATCTCTTAAAGATATTACCTGGAAAGTGGATAAGCCTTTGAGCATCTTCCCGTAACACCTCCACTTGCAATGTGAGTCTCCTGCGGTTTTGGAAGGATGCTTAAGATAGTTTCTTTGTTTGCCCTTGCTTGGATCCTTAAGTTTTTCTTTACGTAGGCCACATTTTGCGATGAGATTGTTTCTTGTGCTCCTTTCAAACCAAATTGAGAATCCATTTGCCAAGGCATAGAAAGTTAGGCATTCTTTAAACTTCTCAACATTTTGGTACTTCTGCCCAAGCTGTCATTACAAATAACAAGTGTTGTAAGCATAAGTTACAATGAATAGAATACGAGATATTAAAAACAAAAAAGAATATTAAAAACAAAAAAGAATACAGTACATATGGAAAAAAGAAACCATTGCAAACACCATTTTCATAAACCACTAAAACCATTACATAAACCGTATCATAGCATTACATACCATAGTAGATTCTATGACCAAAAGCACTTGCAAGAACCTTTGTAATACCAAACATAAACCATAGCAGATACTAAATCACCAAAACCTAACCATTTTACATTACACTTCAATTCAAGAGATAAACAACAAAAAGAAACCAACTAACACCTAAAATCCACTTCAACCTTCGAACTTTACTAGCTTGTTCATCCACTCTTGCTTGAAGCTCATTAGATCTTTCTTGAAGTTCATTCATAGATCGCAATAAGCCGGGTATAATTTGAACGGCTCTTGGACACATTGGAGGGTCATACCAATTGATAATGCCACAACTCCCCTACAAATATGATTTTAGGCCAAATTAGTATAACCCTTTGAAAATTAAACAATGAAATACATAAACACACAACTTACCGAACAACAGTAGAATCTCCTCCTTGGGTTTATAGCAGTCCATGACGTGCGAATAACCGATTGGGCATTACAAGTAGGACAATGAACCATGGTTTTGTTTCTTTTTTGGATGGATGTTCGTGTGTGTTTTAATTTACAAAAAAAATGCCCTAAATCTTATGAGAAGCGAATATATAGGCAAAAGAAGGGAGAAAATCACGTTTTCCTATGAAATGAGAGGGAAAACCTAATTTAAGAAATCAGCCCTTCAAGTTAATGACCAACTACCAAGTTACTCCTTTTTAACGAGCGTTTAAAGGGTGTTAGATATTTGGATAGGATCCGTAAAAACATCATACCATAAGGACATGACCCGCTGAAAAAAAAACACAGGGACAATATGTGAAACTCGGTAAACCATAAGGACCAATTAAGTAATTCACTATTCCTTATAAATACAAAAATAATTTCTATAATTTATTTTTGTAAAAAGGTTTTGTCACATTTATAAAAACGTGAGGTTTAAGGACAAAAATAATTCTTTGATCACTTGACTAGTGTTGGGTTTAAAGCTAACTCTACTTCTGAGGTATCTCTACTGCTAGATGACTCTACTGCTGGAAGGATACTGCTGTACTATCTCTGCTGCTTGATGATAAGTTTGTATACACGTCTTTATATTTATGGTAAAGATGTTTTGTAATATTCTATTGTATTAGAATATNAGGGAAACTTGTACCAACTTGGAAACCAAGTGTCATGACTTGGAATCCAAGGTTACTGCTCTTGAAGCTCTCACTGCTGCTCAAGGGGAATTGATCAAATCCATGAAGCAACAAATGGATGATATGCAGAAACAACTTTCTTCAACCAATACTGCTGCTTTGGAAGAGGATGCTTCCAAACAGGGGAGGAAAAGCTCAGTTTCAGGGGAGGATGTTGTTAATGATGGTCAAGTCTCTGTTGCTCCAGTTCTTGACAATGCTGCTGTTAACACTGCTGGTATGGAAATAGACAGTGCTGCTAACACTACTGCTGAGAAGGAGACTACTGCTACTATTTTTGAGCCCAGTGTTGAAGCAGATATGATTATAGAAGGTACTGGTTTGGTTTCAGGGGAGGCAAAAGGAGATGATAGTGGTGATAATTTGGATAGTTATGTGGTAGTTGATATGAATGATCAAGAAGCAGTTCTAGATAAAGCAATACATGTTAAGGACTCTACTGCTCAAGAGTCTACTGCTGTTGAAATATCTGCTCCTGGTTCAGGCTCTGGTGATAACTCTGTTGCTGAGACCTTGTTGATGCTTCAAGAGAAATTCCAAAATGAACAAACATCTCAACCACTTCAAATTGAGCCAATAAACATTACGCCATCTCAACCTATATCTTTATCCCAACCAGTTCATGTATCCAAGTTACCCACAAAAGGTGTATCTATCAGAGAACCTACACTAATAGCACCAAAGGCAAAATATGTGGTTTCTAGTTCTGATAAAGGTAAAGCAAAGCTTGTTGAAGAAGATGTCTCTGATTCAAGTGATAATGAGGAAGAGTACAAGAAATTACCTCAGGAGTTTTGGCCTAAGGATAAATTAATTGATGCTGATAGAGCTTTAGCTATGGAGCTTGCTATGGGTGATTCAGATGAAGCTGGTGTAGATGAACAGGCTAGATTGTTAGCTGAACATGAGGTACTTGAGGCTTTGAAGTCTAGGAGAGCTGAACAGGTTGAATTAAAGTCTGCAAGTAATTTAGTTGGATATGTACCTACACCTGCAGAAGTTGAGTATTTGATGAGAAAGAATCCTGAGGTATATAAGAAAGGTCTTGAATTGACTGCAGATGGTACTTTGAGTGAAGAGCAAAAGACTGAGCAGATGAATGAGTTCATTGGGAAGATAATTGCTGAGGCTGATGAATATGTGTTGGCAAGTTATCAAGGTAAACAGAAGAAGAGGAAAAGAAAGGCTTCTGAAGCACAAGTTGTCAAACAAATGAAGATATATTTGGTTGCTCGGTGTGGATGGAAGATGCATCAGTTCAAGGGAATGGGACATGATGAAGTTATGTTGCATTATTATTCTGGCTATAGAATGAATAAGATGTTTATCCCAATGGGTTCTAAGGCAGAAGAAAATTGGATAAAGAGGCATGATGAGCACATGGCTGCCTGTAGAGAAAGAGTTAAGAAGGCAAAGATGGATGCATCTACCTCTGCTGATTTGACTGAACAGGTTGATGAACAACATCAAAAGGTTGCTGATGACAGATTTTTGATAGAATTAAATGATGTGTTTATTGAGCC
>LBNU01038932.1:1067-17547 GCA_014162995.1 Artemisia annua
TATATATATATATATATATATATATATTTTTATATATATATATATATATATATATATATATATATATATATATATATGTGTGTGTGTGTGTGTGTGTGTGTGTGTGTGTGTGTGTGTGTGTGTGTGTGTGTGCAATTATTCATCTTTCTAGAGATAGTTTTACAATTCGTCCTATTATTAATAACATAGAATTATCTAGAAAGGGACTAACACTCACGGCAGTGTACCCGATCTTGTGTAGGCTATCCTAGGTAAGTCCGAGTCAAATAATGACAAATAAACAAATAATTTAGGTGGGTGTTTTAGAGAGGGGAAAAAAGAAAAAAAGATTGAGTTTTTCAAATAAAGTTAAATGACAAAACAATAAATAAGAAGTAAAGGAATTTGGATTTTGAGTTTTTCAAATAAACTTAAATGACAAAACAATAAATGAGAAGTTAAGAAATTTGGATTTTTAATCAAATAATGATGGAAGAATGTGATAACCTACTTATTGATATATTCATGCAAATGACTTGAATTGAATTGTGTGATGTTCCATTGATATCCTCCTTAGTGATTCTACTATCATTTAGACTTAGGCCTTGTTTGTTTTTTCAAAATAAACTCTTATTGCCTCTTTTCACTTTGATTCGTTGCGGTTTTGTGTGTGCAAAAACAATTTATTAAAAATATCAAAAAACGTGAGGTCAATGTTATCGTGAGACAACAAGACGTGGAGAAATACAAGTAAACCTTTTAGGAAAAAGATTACCTCGTAAACTCGTGAAAGTGATATTTATTTGTGAGACCGGGAAGTGATTTCCCGGGTCGTGTCCCAACGAGGAGTGAATGGAAAGATGTCGCGAAAGGTCGAGATTAAAATCTTGTATGTTTGGTTGAGAAAGATTGTTTGGTTTTGTTTGTACGTTAAATTAGTGGAAATTAAGAAATTAACAAACGAAAAACGAAATAAACGCAACCTAAATGGGAATAATGAACAAGGAATGCTAAGGAATACTTAAAACTACCTAAGAAGCTACGGGAAACATGATAGGAAAAACGGAAAACCCTAAAACGCAATCCAAGTTAAAAACGTGACGTTTATTAAAAATAAACGTCAACGCGTAAAATAAAATGTGAAATCTAAGCACGGAAGGTCCTACGGGCATGCAATCAATTTTAACACGTACAAAATGACAAAAGAAAATTTTGGAAAAAGGAAAATTGAAAATTGGATAAAAAATTCTATTTATTATGAATTTAAAATTATTTAACACAAATTAAATCCTAACTAATTCTACACTAACCCAATAAATCTGAAAATTTTTTCAATAAATACTATAAGTTAAAACTAATTTAAGAAAAATCTAAAAAATGTTGGTTCAAAGTAAAAATAAGCAGTAATAAGCAGATTACTAGAAATAAGCTAAAAGGTCTAAAAAGTAGATAAAAGAAATAAAGAAGGAAGTAATGACATGAAAGTCCCAAGGGCACGTAGGTTATGTGATGTTGTTTCTGTGTGCTGTTCTGTCATCCAAGAGGTCACAGGTTCGAACCTGTGCACCTCCATTTTTTCTGAAAACATTTTTTTTTTCAAAACTTTTTGCACAAACTGATTTAAAACATGAAAACCAACAAATTTTATAACTGTGATGATTTCTCAAACTTGGTAAATAAGCAGTTACAATGGGGAATTATAAGCAGTTAACTATAAGCTTAAAATTGGAAATTATTAAAAACTAACAAGCTATTAACAAGCTTCTGCAAGCTAATCTAGGGGGGAACTAAGGCTAAGGCACACTAGGGGTTACCTAAAAAGCTAAAAGGAGACAAATATAAGCAGTTTACACAAGCTAAAAATCACAAAGATCAGCAAATAGACAAGGGGCTGCTGAGGAGGGAAACCGGCCTGAGGGGCTATTTTAGGAGCTTGCACAGACCTGAAAAAAATTTCTAAAAATAATCTAAAAATGTAAACATGTTCACAAGCCGGCAAATAAGCTACAAACCCATTTTCAGGTCATAAGGACAAGAGATGAGCAAACTAAAGATATCCTATTGAGGGCTGTTGGGATTAGTCTTAACTGATGTGCAGTGATGAATTGGGTCAGAAAGGGAAAATTTTGACTTCCAAGGGTCAACTACAGAAGGCACAAGGTACACTAATCTATATGAATCTAGAGTGAAGGTAGGAAACACACTAAAGGGCACAAATCTAGAACCTAATCTATTTAATCAGTAAAAACAGTTAAAATAAGAAAAAAAATGGAGAACATGCCTGAAACTATGAAAACTTTTTAGAGATGTGAAATTTTGATTAAAACTTACTAAACATATGTAACTTAAGCTGTTAGACCTAAAAAGAAAAAGTAAAAACAACTTTTGGGCCACAAATGACCTTGTGCCAAACACTCCCTATTGGGGAATCTGATGAATTTTCAAATAAGAAAGGGGCTTATTTTGGAACCTGAACTTGTAAGTGAATGAGTAATTTAACCATATTAAGAAATCAAAGCAGTGGTACTCTAAAAGTAAGCATAAACAGATTATAATTAAGCAATTTAAATAAGCAGAAAAGGAACTAAGAAGAGTAAAAGCTTTAAAATTGATTTCAAATAATGAGTACAGGGGAACTAAAAGACTAAAATAAATGCAGAACCATAATCCTACTAAAAACCTACTACTAATACTACCTACTGCCTCATACTTTTGGCTTACATGTTCTATTTATACTATGATAACTAGGGTTTTTCTATCTCGTTTGTGCTTCTTCTGTATTGTGCTTCTTGTGACAAAATCTCAGCCATTGGATTAGACTTGGACTCATCTCAGCCTTCAATTGCATTTTGGCGCCCATTTAGATGTGGATTGGTGACCTGGAATGGATACCCGTGATGGGTTTGGTATCATGTGAAGGGGGTGAAACTTTTGAGGTGCTTGGGGATGGAGTGTAGCAGGAAAAGGATGGGGGAGGGTGATGTTTGGCGGGTAAAAGGATGGGAGGTGGAAGAAAGGGTGTGAGTTTTGACTGGTGCGTTTGACCTGGAAAAAAAACGTGTGTGTGTTATTATTGAGTTGGGTTTTTGGACTGGGTTTGGGGATTGGGTTATGGTTAAGTGTGTGTGAGTTGGGTTGGACCTGGATTTGGTTTAATATGGGCTGGTTTTGGTTTTAGTTATTAAGGTTTAGGATTAATGGTTTATTAATAGATTAATGGGCTGACCCGGCCCATTAAAATGGGTTGGCTTGGCCCAAAAAAATATTATTTGGCTTTTGGGTTCGGTTTTCCAAGCTCGTTCCAAAAACGTATCTCGGTGTTGACTTTGACCCTATCTTGACAATCCAAAACAGCCGTTATTGAATTGATCCAAAAAATGTTCGTTTTCGCCCCGTTTTCAATCCTTTGTACCTGAAACACATAAAAACACACCCCAAGGATATTTGTAATATTATTTGGCCGTTTTGAAGTGTTTTTGATCGTTTTGGTTTGGAAAATGGAAGGAAAGATATGTGTAAAATGACACATATCACACTTTTTTCTTCTGCGGGCAGAGGAACATGTTTATTTTTTTTTCAGAAAAAAGAGCTTCTTTCCTCTTCCAAAATTCAGACATCTCCTTTCTCTTATTACCTCTTCTTTCACTTCTTACCTCTTCATTCACAAACCATACATCTCTTTCTCAATATCCGTTTTTTTACGTTTTCGTCCGTTTTTTACGTTTTCGTCCATTTTTTTACGTTTTCGCCCGTTTTTTACGTTTTCGACCATTTTTACGTTATCTACTATTTTATTACGTTTTCATCTGTTTTTTTACCTTTTCGTCTTTTTTTGTATTTGTCCGATTTTTTACGTTTTCGTCCGTTTTTTACGTTTCGTCCGTTTTTTACGTTTTCGTCTGTTTTTTTATGTTTTCGCTCGTTTTTTTAGGTTTTCGTTCGTTTTTTACGTTTTCTTCTGTTTTTTTTACGTTTTCGCCCGTTTTTTACGTCTTCATCTATTTTTATGTTTTCGTCCCCTTTTTTACGTTTTTGTCTTTTACGTTTTCATCTGTTTTTGTCTGTTTTTTTACGTTTTCAACCATTTTTTACTTTTTTTGTTTGTTTTTATCCGTTTTCGTCTGTTTTTTAATGTTTGCGACCGTTTTATTACACTTTTTTTTTTTTTTTTTTTTTTTTTTTTTTTTTTTTACGTTTTAGTATTTTCTTTTTACGTTTTAGTCTATTTTCTTACGAGCGAAAACATAAAAAAGCAGAAGAAAACGTAAAAAACGAACGAAAACGTAAAAAAACGGACGAAAACCTAAAAAAAAGATAAAACCGTAAAACAACGGTTGAAAAGGTAAAAAACAGACGAATACGTAACAAAACAGACGAAAACATAAAAAATAAAAACGTAAAAAAACGGTCGAAAACCAGACAAAGATGTAAGAAAGGGACAAAAACCTTAAAAACAGACAAAAAAGTAAAAAAAAATGTCGAAAACATAAAAAAATGGACGAAAACGTAAAACAACAGACGAAAACGTAAAAAAATGGACAAAAACGTAAAAAAGGACGAAAACGTAAAAAATCTGACGAAAAAAAAACGGACGAAAAGGTAAAAAAACAGACGAAAACGTAAAAAAATGGCGAAAACGTAAAAAAATAGACGAAACGTAAAAAAGGGTCGAAAATGTACCAAAACGGTAACAAGCGGGCGAAAACGTAAAAAAACTTGTGAAAAAGAAAAAGGAAAAGAAAAAAAAAGGTACTTCAATAGCAAAAAAAATAGTTTAGGAAAGAAGTATTTCAATAGCACAAAAAACAAACGGTCTTCTTGCAGATGAAGAGCTTATTTGTACCTCTTCTTCTACAGACATGGTATGCAGATGAAGAGGTAAAAACTCTGAAAAAACAAACGCCACCTTAGTTTCGATTACTAAATGCTAAACATATATCTATTAGTAGTTAATTCAATGATTGGGTGATATTGATTTACTAGAATACAAGTTAATTCAATGATTGGGTGATATTGATTTACTAGAATACATTCGTCAAGGTCATCAACTAACTAGTGAGATTTGTTTTGTTGTAACTAATTTAACCTAGTTATCACTTATCTTCGTGTAAACATAAGTTCACACTAACCTAGCTCTAACCTAATAGTCTAACAAGGTTTTATCCAGTTAGGGTATTGTTCTACCTCTAACCATACATACACGAGAAGAAAGCAATGAATATTATACTAAATTACCTAACATCTAATACTAAACTATATATATAAACATGCAATTCATATAGATGAGATGATAATTAAATAAACTCAACAAGTTATCTAAAAAGTGTTCAATAAAACGTATTAAATCATAGTCATTACATGAATAGATTCATAACTAGGCTAACACAAAAGGGTGTTAGCCTATAATATCAGAAAGTATAAGCAAACAAGTATTTAATAATAAACGAAAATAATTCATATTGAAAACGTTATGCAATCCAAAGAATTAATATTGTAATATGATCAGTGTTCTAAAAGGCGCGCCAAAGCGCCGCCAAGGCGTCGCCAAGGCGCGAGGCGTGGCCTCGGCGCCACGAAATGGACCAAGGCGTGAGGTCTAGGCGTCGTGTGAAAAGGCGTGGAATAAGGCGCGAAAAGGCGTGCCATGGCGCGCCTTATCGTATGGCGTGGCGCCATTTTTAGAAGGGGATGATGTGTGCTTAAATTTTGGGCCTAGTAATTTCTAAACATAGTTCAAAATTTCACTTTATTTCTTATGCATATCACTTTTTATAAGCTCACCTTTTGTAACTCCATGGCTTAAATACTTTTTGTAAAAATATACATGGGCTTAAATATTTTTTCGCCGCTTTAGTCGCGCCGCAAAAAACGCCATGGCTTCGCCATGGCGTGTAAGGCTTGAGGCGTGGCCTTGCCGCCACGCCACGCCTCACGCCATTTATAACATTGAATATGATCAATGTCTATTCAGTTGTTAACTAAAATTAAAATTATACCGTGTTGTCTATCATAATATGCATAACCAAACACCTTACGAAATAGGAAATGAAAACACTCAATCACTCAACTAATCTAAGTGTAATCATTTAGTGAATCGCTCAATTGCTGGGTTATGGTGGATATTCTATCATATGCTTGAACTAGATACGCTTCTCCACCATTAGAGTCTACACATAACTAAATTAAGAGGCAAATGGGTAATAAACAATAAAGGCTTATGGGTTACAAAAAGTAGGATAGAGACATGTGATAACATAATAATTGGTGTTAAATAAAAGAACCAAATAAAAAGTTATAAGTCTATAGAATTCTCAGGTAGCTAATTACTACTTACCACAAACCCACGCAAGAGTGATTTCATAGTATGACACACATTTTAACACGAAAACACACAATCAAATACAACTATTTCTTTTGGTCTTTATTTTTTTTCTTTTCTTTCTGATTTTTTCTTATCTTAACTACAATGCTTTACAACTTCAGAAAAATATAAAACCACCAGAAATAATTCTAAGTATCATTCCTTCTAACCCCAGTGAAAATACTTAGGCAAACGATACTGCAACCATCATTTATAAACTATTGCTTACTTTTACATTTCCCATGCATAATGAAAATCCCGACAAATTTTCCTGAAAAAGAATTAACACAAAACCAACAGAAAACACGAAAATACAACCAATACAACTACAAGTACATAACAACCAACCATGGACTTCAACTAATAGGGTAAATTAAGGTGCAATTGTGTAACAAAATAATAAACATGCTGTTATGTGTTAATTCACATACCTTTATTTGATCAAAAACCCGACCAATAAGACCAAAAACTAATCAATAATTGCCAAATATATGTGTTTTTGTGATTTTGATTGTGCAGGTATGGATTTATAAGAAATGGACACAAATCATGAGAAAATGACAAAACGAGCACGAGAAATGGAAAAGAGTTAAAAGCCGTAGCAGGGGAAGCATATTGGTCAAAGTTGAGCTCATAAAGTCAAATCTAGTCCTTGAAATTCAAAGATATGACAAGAATGACCTTTGGTTAAGGATTGAAGAAAATTACATAATTGGTCCTCCAAGTTTCAAAGATTGTCAAAATTGGTCCTTGAAAGAGTATTTTGAAGAAATGTCAAGCAAGGCCCTTGAAGAATCATGGAAGTGACAAAAGAAGCCCTTGGATTACATTTGTGAAAGATGGCAGTTATGGTCCTTGCATTTTCAGAAAATACATAATTGGTCCTTGGAATTATTAACTTAACTTATAACAACAAAACTACAAACCTGGTCCTTAAATAAATCCAATCCAAATCCAATATCCCACAAGCCCAGCCCACTCCCAAAGATAACCTTACCCGGCATGCTTCATAACTAAACCCACCCTATTTATAAAACCCGAATGTCAAACCCCCATAACCCGGTCAACTATATTTGAAAAATAATAAACAAATCCCCAAAAACTCCCCACCCATTACTGTATATCTTCTTCACCCACATCCTGTAATTCCCACCGTACCCTCACACCAAGCTTTGTACTAGCATCTTTTAAGCTGACCTGGACCAAGAGCGGCAAGGATTGCCAGCTAGGACAATTCCCAGCTTCCTATTGGTTCTACCACGTCACTGGAATGATCCAACGGATGAGATTTCAACTTCTGAGTGAGATTTTGACCAATGGCTATCAAGAGAGTTTCTAGCATCTTCCACAGAGGCCTTATCCAATCCCCTGAGCTCTGCTATAAAAGGACCCTTCCATACCTCATTTTGGTAAGTAGTTTTAGTGTAACGTTATGCTGTAAAATTGAATTTCTAGCTTTAAAATGTTGTAAATTTAGCTTTTAACTAGTGTAATTTCATTTGAAGTAATAAAATTGTAGTTTACTTTGTTTCTAATTCTTAATTCTTTACTTGTTTTCAAACATCATTTAGCTTAATAATTGTTTCACATATACTGTTCTATTAAGCTTCTCAGAAGCTTGTTTTAGCTTTTAAACAATTACTTACATCATTTCTTTTCTCAATATTATAAAACCAAAAAAATCAGAAAATAAAAGAAAAATAAAAGAATATGTTCAAATCTTATCTCAAGCTTCAACAAGCTTATTTCTAAGTAGCTTAAGACTCATAATAGCTTCCATAGCTTTCTGTGAGTTGTTTTAGTATTCAATTAGTCAAAACAGTCATAAAATCAATATTACCTATGCAAATCAGTGGAAAGCTAAGGAAGTGCCTGAAATGGAATGGCAGATGGACTTTACTAGCTTGTCGTTTGACAAGCTAGAGCTTGTAGCTGCCATTTAATTGGTGCCTCTGTTCAGCTGAGGCAAAAGTGAGTTCCATATTTTCTATTTTAAGCTTAAAATTTGCATTTCTGTGTTAGAATAGTATGGATCTGTTATAGTAGCTTGATTATTTTTAATTTCAGCTTATAGTGTCATATTATAGCTTAATATAGTAGATCTAATCATTTCATTGATTATTTCATCAATTTGGATCATAACTGTTTCACATCTGTCTTACTTTGCATAATTGGATTAATCTGTGTTTTGTGGTTTGCATCTGTGTTTCTGTGCTCTAATAGTCTTAATCCATCATATTATAAACTTGTTTAGTGTTTTAAGAGTTTGATTTATCATATTGCTTCATAAAAATCTCATATTAGTCAAGTAAGGGGTGTTTGGATTATGCTTGTTCTTTGAATTGGAGCTTGTTTCAGGGGTTGCAGTTAGTTGGTTTAGCTCACAGTAGGTTAAGATAGGTTAGATATAGTAATAAAATACATAGGTTATTAGTAAGAAGTCAAAATCATAGTTAAATCTTAATCCTGCATAAACAGTTAGATTTATAGAGTGCACAATCCATAAATTAGTTTCATAAGTTGTTACTATAGCTTAATTCAATCATATTTTAGATTATATCAACATTATCAACCATTTAGCATAGATTCAATCTTATAGAAGTCAACTATTGCAAAAATTCAGAAAAGTCAAAACACAAAAACAGTTTTCAAAACCATTTTAGTTTTTATTTTTCATTTGTTTAATTTTCATCAAAACTATTTGAGATTTTGGGAAAATCATATTTGGCAGCTCAGCTTATCAATCCACATTTTTCCTAATTTTTGTGATTTTTTTAAGTAGCTTTTTAGTAGCTTGAAATGGCCTGTTTGGATTTAAAATGCCCTGCACCAGATCTTGTGTCTAAATGATCATTTTCACAATGTCATCTCTGGCTTATTACTTGCTCATTTTGAAAGATTTTTGGTTCTTCTAGTAGCTGGTAGTGGTAGCTTGTTGGTTTAGTTCTTTATTTAGACTTTGGAGCTTATTTCATCTGNTATCATTTCCGACTCTTCCCCTTCTCTCACTCCGTTTGAGGGAAGTGACTTCCTTTTGGAAGAGGTCGAGGCGTTTCTCAAAAGTGATTCAGTTCCAGAGGGAATTGATACCAATGAGATTGATCTGGAGGGAGATATTCTTCTTCTTGAGAAATTGTTGAATCAGGACAATTCTCCTCCAAAAAGTAGTTATTTTCATAAGCTTGAATTGTTTTCAAAAGAAAATTAAAAAAAAATGTTTAAAAACAATGGTATGGCTGGGACTCGAACCTCTGACCACTAGCATACCGCAGACATAACCACACACAACATCACCAACTGCGCCCTTGGGACTTTTCTCAAGGGTGTTGTTTGCTTATTTCTTTTATAGGGTTAGATATTTTCTTAAATATATAAGCTTTTGAATTTGTTTTAGCTTGTATAAGCTTATCAATTTTAGCTTTTTCAAATTTAAATTTTTCTTAATTCAGTAATAGTTATAGTAATTTTAAAAATAATTTCAGATTTATTTGAGTCTTTTTACTATTTTTAATCATTTATCTTCTTTTAATTAGTTTTTAATCAATAAAAAAAATAATAAAAAGTCATAAAAATATAATTTCTTTTTCTAAAATTCTTTTTGAGTATTTAGGACTTTTAGGAATTAAGTTTGAATTTTAGGTGCCTTTTTCCTTAGTTTCACTAATTAGGTGTGTGTTTAGATTACGTTACGTTCATTTTTAAGTTTAGTTTGCGTTTTAGATATGTTTGCTTTATTTACTTATACCCTTTACTTGAATTACTTGTTTTTAATTGCTATTTCATATTTCGTAGTGTAATTCTCATAATTTGCACTTTTATTACATTTCACTACAGGTTTCCACGACACGAAATCACTTTTCCATTCAGTCCTTCACGGGACTACGACTCGGGTCATCATATTTCTTGTGAATACCTTGTACTTTAATATATATATAATTTGATTCGTATCAAATTCTTGGCACCGCTGCCGGGGAAGGTTTGATGTGATTTGTGTTTTCGTTTTACGATAAGTATTTTGAAAAACCTTCCTTATCTTATTTTCTTTTATAAAAAGTGAAAAAATCAAAAATATTAAACACTTTTCCTAAAGTGTTTGCAAAATACCAAAAAAAAATTGAATAACAACAAAAGAGATCATAAGATTAAACGTTGCTCGGAGTATTTCTTTACTACAACCTATAAACGGGGTTCTAGTTACGCTTTGACATTAAATTGCAAGCCGAAAAGAGATCCATTCTTCTCTTACGCCACGCTGCACGTAGTTTTGAAAGAAACGAGTACGGTTGATTAAACGTTCACCAAAAATATTGTGATTTTTAAGTTTTCTTATATATAAAAACCAAAAATATTTTCTTTTCTAAATTTGTTTTTATTTTTAACTTTTGATTTCTTTTTGGTGTATGAACACCCGTTCTTCGTCTAACGATCTTCTTTCTCCTCTTTCGGATCCCGAAAGGATTATTCGACATAATCATCGGGTTGATTTTTCAAATTTGAATGATTTTGACGACATCAACATGAACCATAACGATCAAAATATGGGACCCTCGTCGATGGGTGGTGCTCAATATAATGGGGCTCCTCCGATGGGACCTCAACCGGCTTATGATCTTCGTCTGTAACACCCCCATTTTCACAGATCCCAGCGGATTTAGATCTGGGGTATTACTTCATGGAATCACAGTCACAATAATAGAAAACGACTCGAAAAGAGACGTTTTTATAAATGAGTTATCATTCATTATAATATCAGAGTTTTCATTAAGAAGAGGTCCCGTAAATCTAAGTGTAAAAGTAGTATTTGAATGATAACAGGGTTGAAAGTCCTCCAAGTTCAGTGCCGCTTCATGCCATAGATCCGTAACAACCATATACCTAGGATACATGCTTAAAAGTCAACACTAAGTGTTGAGTGAGAGTCATAGGTTTAAGTGATAGTGAATACAAGTTCCACAGGGTTCAGTTGTTACACCCTTCANAAGAGGTCCCGTAAATCTAAGTGTAAAAGTAGTATTTGAATGATAACAGGGTTGAAAGTCCTCCAAGTTCAGTGCCGCTTCATGCCATAGATCCGTAACAACCATATACCTAGGATACATGCTTAAAAGTCAACACTAAGTGTTGAGTGAGAGTCATAGGTTTAAGTGATAGTGAATACAAGTTCCACAGGGTTCAGTTGTTACACCCTTCAAGGAAAATGTAGTGTTTTATGATAATTGCAATGCATATACAATTATCATGAAGTGGGTTATTGCACTAAGCTCATGAACCGCACGTTAACAGGTCTAGATCATGGGGCACTGCAGACCAAACCATGATGGGACAGAAAGGATAACTTGCCAAAGTTAATCCTTTAGAAAGTTTTCAAATATAATACTTATTGGTACCCAAGACACAGGCAAACCAACGGGAGTTGTCAAAATCCAATAGATCTATCAATTATATTCGCGTTCACTCGTAAGTGATTATGGTTCATGAATTTAGTAACGTAATGGTGGCAGATAGTAACACTCGTGAAATAACCAAAGAAAAAGACTTGTATTCGTTTTAAAGAGAAAAAGTAATCATGTATCCCCCTCACAGGGTTTATAAAGTATTTAGAAAGTGTGAGGCTATGAACTCACCAGGGCTTAGGGAAATCTGATTGATGTAAAAGTGACTCGTAGATTAGACTGCTTACTCACGTATCCTGGGGTTTGTTATAGGTGTGGGTGTATGTCAAGCTCTAGTTATCTTACTTAGGTTTCTTAAGTAATTATCCCTAGGGTTTCTAATATTAGTTATAACATAACACCGTTCGGGCCATCATAATTCAGAAGTATATACTCCTCACATGAAGCTCCCTAGTATTGTATTATGTTATAAAACATAATACCGTTCGGGCCATCATAATTCAGAAGTATATAATCCTCACATGAAGCTCCCTAGTATTGTGTCATGTTGTTAAGTACTTAGGTTATAGATATAACATAACACCGTTCGGGCAATCATAATCCAGAGGTCATGTAGTAAACGTTTGAGGAGCCAGGGTACTTTAAATCGTAAACCCAGCAAACTCGTCAAAACGAATACTCAAATGAAATCCCCTCACATGAAGCTCCCTAGTATTGTGTTATGTTGTTATATAAAAAGATAGTTTTTATTTTTATGTGAAAATACTTCACTTTATACCCTTATAGTTTATATAATTACAAAATCTACCCTAAGCTTATAAACTTATGTAATTTAGACTTTTAACTTTCTAGACTTTACACAATTAGTCCCTATACTTATATACTTTAGGAAAATGATAGAAATGACCCTTGGACTTATAAGTTTTCAAAATTTACTATTTATACCCTTAAATTTATAACATTTACAAAACTAGTCCTTATAAGTTCATAATAATATTACTTTTTATCCTAAGGTTATATAACTTTGCAAAAACGGTCCTGATGAACTCAAATAAGTACATATTTTTATCATCATTTATCCTATTTATTTGACTTGTTATATTATATTATTTATGAGAATCGGTACTTTAATGTTTACTTTAGTAATTCTCAGGTAAAAACAAGCAATAGGTGAAACTTGGCGATTTTGGACTAATTATGGAGCAAAACAAGCGAGATGTCAAAAGTCTACTGAAATCCAGAAGATGCGCCGTATCTATCTCAACAGATACGCCGCAATATCATACTTAGATGAATTCGAAGACCATTGCCTGACTTTGAAGAATGTGCCGCATGTAATTCTATCATGCGCCACATATGAAACTTTGGTCAAAGAAGAAGATCAAGCTCAATCTACTCCAGATACGCCGCATTACACTTCTGACATACGGCGTATCACTATCAAGACTTCACCAGATACAATCCAAGATACTGAAGGACATGCGCCGGATACAAGAATCAAGATACGTCGCATCTGAAGACGGTGTACGAATATTCCAGAATATATTAATCTTGGACCCCACACAAAGTTAAGTCAATGCGCCGCATCTACTTACTCAATGCGCCGCATCGAGCCCTCAGACAGAAACTATAAATACCCCAAGACATATACGAATTTTGTGTGCAACATAACCCTAAGGAGACGAATTCAGTCGAAGAAGCAACACAAGACACACCCCAAACGAAGATATTAGAGCTGTAAGAAGGTCCTGCATGTATTTAATTCATTAAGTAGTTTTGTTTTATTGTAATAGTACGCTTTAATTCATCAGGATTGATGGGCTTGTGGCCACCATACTGCTCCCCTTAAAATTGCTTTCCTATAAATTAAAGTCTATATGATGATGTTTTTGGTGACTTATATTAGTGCTTTGATAACCTCTGTGTCTAGCTGAGTCTTGCTTGGGCTGCCATACCCCTTCCTCGCCTATTTAGTTGACGTCTTTGGATAAATAGGATAGACATAAGTGATCATTAAGGGTTTACTCGCCGATATAATGAGATCCAACGAGACAGATTAGATTACGATACGCTTCATATAGAACTAGCAATAAAACAAGTGACAAGCCACTTAATTATCAGGACAGGCCTTCTTCTGCTTCTAATTATCTATCTGTGTATGTGTATGCTATTCGCTGATTCGTGCTCATTAGTTTAATTTACTGTTTAATATAACCAATTTGTGCCAGTCTCTCAGGCTGAACCCCCCTTTTGTTAGATTAGGCTGTAAAACTAACTTAGGACATTAAAATACTGATTAGGTTAATTAGATAATACGTTCCACTCTTAGTGATCGACATTCAACTTACCATTATATTCATACTGACCGGGTACACTTCTCGTTAAGTGTGTGTGTTATTGATAAGTCGGCTAAATATAAATTTAAAACTTGAGTAGGCATTAATACTGCTAAACCGCAACGACACATCACGCGCATCAAGTTTTTGGCGCCATTGCCAGGGAGTGAAATTGATTAGTATTTTAATTAGGTTTTTCTTTTTATTAGGTTTTTAGATTCTAACCACTAACCTTGTTGTATATTAGTTAGATTGCATTCATTGTATAATTTGCATATTTACTGTTTTTTGTGTGTTTTTATTTTTCTGTAATTATTATTTATTTTTTTTTTTGTATTTTTCTGCATACTGCTGTCGTTGTATTGTGCTGATACAAACGATACGGCGCATCTGTTTCTTAGATGCGGCGTATTGCGTTTTAATTTTTTATAAATACAACGCGTTTAATAATTCGAGTACGGCGCATCTTTCCCCAAGATACGGCGTATTCTGTTTTTAATAATTTTTCGAAACCCTAACGCCATGCGACACATCTGTTTTCGCAGATACGGCGTATTTTATATTTAAATTAAAAACAGTTTTCGAATTAATTAAACAGAAGCGACACATCGATTTTTATCGATACAGCGCATTTATTGAATCAAAAATCTTGTATTTTGAAACGTAACGAAAATACGGCGCATTAGCTTCTGCTTATGCGGCGCATTTAATTTTTATAAATATAACTGATTTTTGATATTTAAAACAGATACGGCGCATTCTGATTTAAAAAAACGGCGTATCTATTTTCTGAATAAAAGTCTGATTTTGATTTTAACGTAATAAGATACGGCGTATCCCTTTTCCAGGATACGGCGCATCGTCTGCAGATATCAGCAACTTTTATTTTTCGTATTCCGTTTTCGTTATTAATTTTCTGATATTCCACTTTCTTGAACATACCCTACTGATGCTTTTGTGATGATTTCAGGAAGTGCATGACCAGAAGTTCAACTAAGAACTTAGTTACACCTTTCGAAGAACCTGAACGAGCTTTTCATTCGCTTAAAAAGCTTTCTAACACAACAAGCTTTGACCAATCAAGTTCGCTTGAGCTTGATTATTTTTTTGAACAAGAAGAAAAGGAAGTAGAAACTGAAACAATGACGGAAAACACTACTATGGAGGAATACATGAACAAAACCCGTACAGACTACAGTTCAGGAGTTGCTAGACCAAAGTTTGACGAAAAGTCAAAGTTTGAGTTGAAGGGTCAGTTTCTCAAAGAATTAAGAGAAAATGCTTTCGGTGGGACAGAACATAAAGATGCTAATGAACATGTGGAAAAAGTCCTAGAGATTGCAGATTTATTCACTACAGAAGGAGTCTCTGACGATGAAGGCTATCAACAATTTTAAGCAAGAGCCCAATGAAACTCTCTATCAGGCTTGGGAGCGTTTCAAAGACTTGTTGGTGAAATGTCCTCAACACTATCTAAACACAATGCAGGAGGTAATATTGTTTTATCAAGGATTGGACGTNACTAGATCTAAGAGCAACACCAATTTTGACGGGTTTGCTGCAATTCAAGCTCAATTGGATAAAATTAGTAGAGAGATGAAGAAAAGAGATGAAAAAGTATATGCTGCCCAAGTTGGATGTGAAAAATGCGAAGGACCTCACTACACCAAGGATTGCCCTACAAAGAATGAAAGTGAGACTTTTGAAGAAGCATACTACACACAATTTGGTCAACCATTCCAACCTTCAGGAAAATTTAGGGAAGCTGTTCCAGGATACTATCAAAAGTACAATGGAAATCCCACATATCAAGAGAGAAGGCAAACTTTGGATGATACTTTGAAGCAAATTATGGCTGATGTTGCTAAAAGACATGAAGAGAACATTGCTTTGATCAAAGAAATACGAGCTTCAACAAAAACTATAACAAGAAATCAAGGTGCTTCGATCAAAAACTTAGAGCAACAAATCAGTCAGATGGGCAAGGTTCTTCAAGAAAGGGGAATTGGAAGTCTACCTAGCTCATCTGAAACTAATCCAAGAGATCATGTCAAGGCCATAACCACTACCGAAGAAGTCATGCCTAACATACCTTTTCCTAGACGATTGAAGAATGGTGATGTTTTGAAACCCCAATATTTCTTTAACTCTTCAATCAGCGTAAGGAGACTACTCAAGGAGAAGGCGAGGATTGAAGAAGAGATCAAGGTTGCAATGAAAGAAGAGAGCTCTGCAACCGATCTATGTGCCTTGCCTCATAAAGAAAAAGACCCAGGAAGTTTTACTTTACCTTGTTCAATTAATAACATGTCTTTCAATAATGCATTGGCTGACTTAGGAGCTAGTGTTAGTGTTATGCCCTTTAAGACATTCACTACCCTAGGACTAGGAAAATTAGCACCAACTAAGCT
>LBNU01038932.1:17922-40550 GCA_014162995.1 Artemisia annua
CTGAAACTAATCCAAGAGATCATGTCAAGGCCATAACCACTACCGAAGAAGTCATGCCTAACATACCTTTTCCTAGACGATTGAAGAATGGTGATGTTTTGAAACCCCAATATTTCTTTAACTCTTCAATCAGCGTAAGGAGACTACTCAAGGAGAAGGCGAGGATTGAAGAAGAGATCAAGGTTGCAATGAAAGAAGAGAGCTCTGCAACCGATCTATGTGCCTTGCCTCATAAAGAAAAAGACCCAGGAAGTTTTACTTTACCTTGTTCAATTAATAACATGTCTTTCAATAATGCATTGGCTGACTTAGGAGCTAGTGTTAGTGTTATGCCCTTTAAGACATTCACTACCCTAGGACTAGGAAAATTAGCACCAACTAAGCTGCTTATTGAATTGGCTGATAAAACTGTAAAACGACCTGAGGGGATTGCTGAAAACGTGCTAGTTAAGGTCGAGAAATTTGTGTTCCCCGTAGACTTTATAATACTAGATATGCCCGAGGATGTTAAGATTCCCTTAATCCTTGGACGACCTTTCTTATCTATTGCCCATGCTAAGATTAATGTGTTTAAAAGGAAAATATCATTGAAAGTAGGGAACGACAAATTGGTTTATAAATGTGAGAATCCGACTAAAAGCATAATTAGAGGTGTTTATGTGCTAGGATTACATGAGACTTTGGACCTCGATCTAGAAGCTAGGATAATGGGAGAAACATTGATCCAAAACAACACAAACAATCCCAAGTGTAGGAGAGTTGTCGAGGAAACCAATAAGGACTTGTTTATTGACCTGCCATCACATCTTGAATATTTGTGCTTATATGATAATAAGAATTTCCCATCTATCATTTTATCATCTCTACCCAAAAGGGATAGAATTTTATTTATATAGATATTGAAAATACCTGGCGTGGAGATCGAGAATGGGCAAGATGTGTTCGACATTACAGGATTGATGATGAAGGAGCGCGGCACTTCTGATTTCTTTAATGATAGGTAATAGGAGCTGAATGTGAGTCTAACTTGAAGACTCTGGAATAAAGACAAGTGCTGATCGGGAGACAACCCGGAATTTTTATCTTATTATTATGTTTTGTGTCAAATCTGTCAGACCTGCAGAAGATGCGGCGCATCTCCATCATAGGATGTGGCGTATCATATGCACTGGTCATATCTTTTTATTTTTCTGCAATTTTATTTTAACACTTTAAAACATTCTGTCAGTTTATTTAATGCGGCGTATCCCTGGTTAAGGATGTGACGCACCTTTTATTCTGATTCGTATTAATTCCAGGCTCGATACGGCACATCTTCTTTCATAAGATGCGGCATATCGACTGACCTGATGATTTACAGTTTAATTTTTTAGGTTTTACTAACTACTAATGTATTATGCAAGTTTGAACCTTCTTAACTCAGGTGTGTTAAAGTCTTGGTGGTATTATAGATTCCTGCACTTTCTGTGGAAATATCATTCATGAAGCTTAAACGTTCTCATCCACAAGAAAGTTGATTTTTGCTCATAAACGCATAATGGAGGATCATTCCGAGCAAATATCAGGGAAGTTTTTCCGTTCTAATTCTTTTATTTTCCAGTTTTTAACCTTTAACACAAACAACGAGGACGTTGTTTAACTTAATTGGGGGGGGGGTGGAGAATTAGAATGCTTACTTGTCCCAAACTTTTTCAAAATATGCTTAAAATGCGCTTAATATATCAAAATTTAAAATTTTTTAGCATGTTGTTGTTTAAGTCTAAATTACATAACCGCACACATAACCTTATTTCTTCCAAAAATTAAAACTTTAGTGTGCCGGTGACTTGTAAACTTTAGAACTTGGCTTGTATACTATTCGAGACCACCATAATGAGTATTATCGATATAATTAGAGTGACTTGTCTAACTTGGTAAATTTCTAGGATTACAACCAAAAAGCCTTTATACGTCATGTGATATTAACTAACTACACTGGCTAGTTAACCCCCGTATAAACCCTTTTGTTTACTTTCACTTTTAGAGTAAGATACCCCTAGAAAAACCCTCAGAGCCATTCCTTTCGTTTCTCACATCTTTGTTAAAATGTTTCGTTACACCCTTACACCTTAGCCTACACTATAGATTAAAATCCATGGTTAGTTACTTTAGGCAAAGTGTGTTTCCTTACATTACTTGTGTTCGCGTACGTAATTCATTATCTTTGGTTAGGTCGGGAAATTGCACAATGCAATTGGAGTGAAAGTACATATTGTATAATTTTAGTTTATTTTTTGTGTGTTTACTACTTTCACTATTACAGTTATTTCTAAAAGTTATGAAAAGTATGGAAAAATTATCCGGAAAAATCGTGATAGAAAAAAAGTTGTGAAATTTTACACATGTTAAAAAAAATTCAAAAAAATAGAAAAGAAAAAGAAAGAGAAGAAGTTGGAAGTTTATTTAACCAACTTATATAAAGTTTTGTATTAAGTGGGAGATATCACCACTATTTGTTGTTGTATTATATTTATGGATTGAATGAGAGTTTGCCGTTATGGGAACGCCAACTATGGTTTATTCTTTGTTTAAGATTTTATTGAGTATAATTCGTGTCTACCTAAAGCATGAGTTACATGAGTCAAAAGCGTGAGTTATTCAATGATATGAGTCTTATTCATGGGATGGTTGGGAAAGTAATTAACCACACTTAGGATTTTAATCTATTTGTTTGTTTATTTTTTATTTTACACCAATTTATATCCTAAATGTTATCCCTACCCAACCGTATTGTTATATTCGTTGTTAGCTTTCGAGCATCTGGATATGATGATGGCTAAGTAAGAATATTAAATGTATGAATAAGGTAGTGACCATCCGAGTATTAGATTAATTGACTAGCGCGTTAGCGATCTAGTGTGTGACTTGGTGACCATCTGTTAGGCAAATAACGCGCCAGTGATCCAAGAAGTGCACTAGTGACCATCCGTTAGTTGAAGTGTCGAAGACTCGCGCTAGCGATCTACTAAGTTTATGCAGGAGATGTTTGAGCAAAGCTAGGTTCAACCCTTAAGCCTCAAAACCCTTTTTACCACTTTAGACTTGTTACTCCTTGGCTTTAGTGGGGGAGATGCGTATACTTGTCAAGCTTATGATAGAATATTCGTCACAACTAAGAAACTAAATGATTTAGAATTGTTTTTATCTTGAAAAAATTATTTTGTTTCTACTTCGTTAAGTGTTTGGTTGTGTGATTATGATAAAATGAATATCTGCTTAATGATAAATCCTAATACCTTTTAGTATACATTTTCATAAGATTAAATCTAAGGTTTACTTGAGGACAAGTAAAGTTCAAGTGGGGGAATATTTGATGAACTCAAATAAGTACATATTTTTATCATCGTTTATCCTATTTATTTGACTTGTTTTATTATATTATTTATGAGAATCGGTACTTTAATTTTTACTTTAGTAATTCTAAGGTAAAAACAAGCAATAGGTGAAACTTGGCGATTTTGGACTAATTATGGAGCAAAACAAGCGAGATGTCAAAAGTCTACTGAAATCCAGAAGATGCGCCGTATCTATCTCAACAGATACGCTGCAATATCATACTTAGATGAATTCGAAGACCATTGGCTGACTTTGAAGAATGCGCCGCATGTAATTCTATCATGCGCCGCATATGAAACTTTGGTCAAAGAAGAAGATCAAGCTCAATCTACTCCAGATACGCCGCATTACACTTCTGACATACGGCGTATCACTATCAAGATTTCACCGGATACAATCCAAGATACTGAAGGACATGCGCCGGATACAAGAATCAAGATACGCCGCATCTGAAGACGGTGTACGAATATTCCAGAATATATTAGTCTTGGACCCCACGCGAAGTTAAGTCAATGCGCCGCATCTACTTACTCAATGCGCCGCATCGAGCCCTCATACCGAAACTATAAATACCCCAAGACCTAGACGAATTTTGTGTGCAACATAACCCTAAGGAGCCGAATTCAGTCGAAGAAGCAACACAAGACACACCCCAAACGAAGATATTAGAGCTGTAAGAAGGTCCTGCATATGTTTAATTCATTAAGTAGTTTTATTTTATTGTAATAGTACGCTTTAATTCATCAGGATTGATGGGCTTGTGGCCACCATACTGCTCCCCTTAAAATTGCTTTCCCATCAATTAAAGTCTATATGATGATGTTTTTGGTGACTTATATTAGTGCATTGATAACCTCTGTGTCTAGCTGAGTATTGCTTGGGCTGCCATACCCGTTCCTCGCCTATTTAGTTAAGGGTTTACTCGCCGATACAATGAGATCCAACGAGACAGATTAGATTACGATACGCTTCATATATAACTAGCAATAAAAGAAGTGACAAGCTACTTAATTATCATGACACGCCTTCTTCTGCTTCTAATTATCTATCTGTGTACGTGTGACTCGCGGCAAACAGTCAGACAATATTGACCATGGTAAATGGTCAACAAGGTCAAACAGCTTGGGCCAAATCTCCCTGGAGTACAGTGTTTTCCCGGGTCGTTAAGTCCCAGCGAGGCGTGCAATTGTATTTAGACGAATTTGTGATCGGGTGAAATTGAATGGAAATGGGTCTGAGTGAGTAAACTAAGGAAATATAAAAGAAAATAGCTTAAACAAGCTATATCAACAATTACGTGTAAACAGATAATTTAAAAACGTTTAAAAACTTAAAAACGTACGTTTAAATTAAAATAAACGTAAACGTACAAAATAAAAAGTGAAATGAGAGCAATAAAAATCCTAAGGGGGTGAAAATGACTTTTTTTAAAACTTAATATTAAAAAAAAAGAAAATTATTTTTTTGGTTTTTTTAATTATTTAATATTAATTATTAATTAAAAACTATTTAATTACTTATTTGAACTAATTAAAATTACTTAAAATACTAAAATGACCTAGATAATTATGAAATTTTTTATAAAACTAATTAACCATCACAGGAATCCTAAAAAAATTATAAAAAGTTTATAAAACTTAAAATTAAACTATTTTAGAAATTATTTACTTATTATTAATTAAAAGCTAATTGAACTAAATTAATTAATAAAAATAGTAAATGAACCGTAATAATTATGAAACTTTTTATAAAAATACTTTATAATTAATAAGAGCTAAATAAAATATAAAAAGATGCTAGAGATTAAAAATAAAAAATAATGGATTTTATTTTTGATTTTTCAATTAAAACTAATTAAACTAATATTAATTATTATAAATACTAAATGAAAAGAGATAATTATGAAATTTTTTTTACAAGTACTATGTGATACCAGGAACCTAGGAAAAATGTAAAAAGTTAGATAAGCCCATTAATAAGCTGAATTGGGCAAATAAACAGTTTAAATAAGCACTTCAAATAAGCAAATAAGCACTAGAATGCACCAAAAGGTCAGGGATAGTGTAATAGACCTAAAAAAACTTAATCCAACTCAAAAAAAAAAATAAGTCCAGGCCGTAAGCCAAATTAAGCAATAAGCAGTTTGGGTGAAACATGCCTGAGGTACCTACTTCTAGCTTAATTTTAAGCACTAGGATAAGCTGATTTATGAGACATAAAGGGGGCAAATGAAAGACTACACTAGTGGCTATACAAATCACCAAGAATCAAGCAAAAAGCTCAAAAATTGAGCAAGTTATGGAGCATAGAAAAACGGGTAAGAGTGGGGAAGGCCTTGGTGCAGGGCAGAAAAACGACCAAATGGGTCACTTTGTGACTGATTTTCGATAAGCAAATGAACTTGAAACTCAAATTTCTCTGTTAATTCAGATTCACAAGCCACAAATAAACATAAAACAACAAGATTTTTTTATCCTCAAACGAAATTAAAGCCTACACAAGATCTGGTATTATGCTCAATTTTTTGCTTGACATGAAATTTTTTTACTTTTTATGTTTTTCTAAGAATTGACTAAAGCGAGTTTTGGACGATTCTAGATAACTAAAATTGAAGTAATAAGCTGAATGAAAACTAGATTAAGCTAACTAAACAACTTATACACCTAATGTAATGAGTATGCCTACTGATAAATGCAGTAGGTAAAAAACCATGAGAAATCAAAGTGAAATTTTGACTTTCTTTCAAACAAGCACTAAATTTTATGACTTAAATGGACTATTGTGACCTATAATGACATGTAGAAACAACAAACAACATCTAAAACACACTAGAAAACCTTAAAACCAACTGATCCAAACAAACCTTTAAAANCCCGTTTTGACTTTATTATCTACACTACTGTTTTTGTATTTTTCCATTTTATTCTTGTGACGGTATGTTGACTTTCATTATTTTTCAATAACGTTTAGGGTCACAGAGTAAGAAACACAACTCATAGAAAAGTGTCCATACGGATAGAATTCATCGTCCCTGATTTTTTTAAAATTCCCAAGCTAAGCGTAAAAAGAGATCACATTTTAATTACAAGTTAGATGCTAACACTACCCATGGAAGTTACTTGTGTAATCACCTCTTGCTCCCATTTTCCTATTTTCCTCTATTTATTTTATTTTTGTTGAGATATGAATTTCTTCATTATTTCTCGTTTCGATAATTTTTTTATGCCGATAAAGATACCAAATTAAGACGCTAAGTAGTTTTCTATCTTTTCTCGAGAATCGCTGTTGTAAAAAATGAGGTCCACATCAAGGAATTGGGATTCATACTAACTCATAGACATTAGTTGTGGAGAAATACACGTGCACCTCACGTGTCTGGTCCTGGACCATGCACATGCACCTCACACGCCATCAACTTGTCTAATAACTAAGCACTAATCTCTTATTCATAACCTTTTTTTTTTCATTAACAACTTTACATACATAACATGTACTACGGAGTTTTCACGGGGTATTTCCACTCTCAACGTTCCTGAAATGAGGATCCAAGGGTTTTAGACCAAGACCTCACACATTCCCGACAATAGGTTCAAAGCCCCGATCTCGAACCGCAGCTCATAGAACATAAACTAAACATAATCCAACTTGATTTATTACGCGACCTTGATGTGTACCCAATTTTTAAAGCAAGGATTCTTGTTAGAAGATAAAGAACTAAGTTTCGCCAAAACATAACATCTTTAATTATCTTTATACATATATGGGGTGAGATAATTTTGTGGGAGCAAAAAGCCACAAGTACCTTCGATGAGCTCTAAAGAGAACCAACTACTCCACGTTTAGCATCTAACTTCTAAATAAACTCTATCTCAGTAGATCGCTGGCGCGAGTCTTCGATGCTTCAACTAACGGATGGTCACTAGTGCACTTCTTGGATCGCTGGCGCGTTATTTGCATAACGGATGGTCACCAAGTCACACACTAGATCGCTAGCGCGTTAGTCAATTAATCTAATACTCGGATCGTCACTACCTTATTTAAAATCTCAAGTAATGAGATCCGCGGATGCTTAGCCAAATGAGTTAAGGGAACAAGCTAGGGCTCAACACGCCCGGTCAAGTCAAAATTTCTATTCCTACTCTACCAGCGGAAAGTCAAACAAGGTGTCAAAACTTATTATATTTTTGCAAAAATTTTCAAATTTTTCTCATTTTTTTTGTTTGCAAAGCACTTCTTTTTATTGAAAAATTTTAAAATTTAGCCAAAAACGGGGGTACTAGAGTACTAACAGGTACAATGTGATCAAATTTGCCAGTATTCCCCTCCACACTTAGAATTGAATATTGTCCTCAATATTCAAAGTCCCGGCTATTATGCCGACTCTTCGAACGTAAAAAGGCAACATTACTAGCTAAGTATACGAAGGAAATCCTTTTTTCACAAAAAGGATTTATAAGTTATCCCTGGATAAACGTTAGCAAAAGGATCGAATATTGGGCGGCTGGATTGAAAACAGGCGCGTCAATCATCACGATCCAAGGGAAACCTGAAAACATGAGCAAACAAAACATGGCAAACAACAGCAGAGGAAACTCCCCCACACTTAGTGTTAGAAAATAGAAAAAGGTCAGAGACATGGGTGAAAACCCATGTTGTGCTAATGTTTTTGTTCACCAAGTCACTAGCCTGACTCGACCCTGAATTCATTGGTTCTTGGGGAAGCATGTGGAAAAGACAATCTCCATCGGACTTTCATTCAAGATGTTTGGAAAAACATAGAAGTACTTGAAAGTTCGACACCGATGAGATAAAACCGGCTCAAAAGATTGATAATAGGAGATGCCGGGATCAAAGATGGTATCCTCACTCCCGAATGAGTGAAGAAGAGAGGAAGTCACCGGGTAGGTGAAGAAAATAAAGAATGTCATGATATCAATCATAACAAGATCTTCATCCTCCGGATCAAGTGCAGTGGCACTAATTTGGATTTTATCGGTTAAGCTCTGTGGTTTGGATAACATCTCGAGTGGGAGGGTGGGAAAATTTGTCATCAAAATACCAATTCTCATGATTGAGAACTTTTCCCCCCGATCATGATTTTTCTTGTCATCCAAGTAATCATACTCCGAAGGAGTAATGATATGAGTGAGTTCATTGGAGAACTCCTCGTGAAGGGAATCAATCACATGATGTAAATTTGTGAACTCTTGTTCCGTCACGGACTCATTACTTTCCTCGTTCTGAATATCAAAGAGTGGATTATCAGAAATTAAAGTGAATTCAGATTCGGATTCAAACAGAGGATTAGTGAAAGTCATATTGAATGTGTCGGGAACAAGGTGACTAACGTTCTCTTCTAAGCTGACGAGCTCAGAAGTTAGATTCTCCACATAATTGATGTCTCCAAAAGATAAAGTATTGTCATCATTATGTGAATTACTAAGCTCGATGTTGGGATAAGAATTGAGTGTTTGATCATGATACAAAAGCCTTTCAATTTCTTCCAGATTGGCATTGAAATCAAAGAGATCATCGTCACTTCCTGATGGAAGTGGATTGATGTGATTGAGTTCATCAGAGAACTCCTCAAGAAGAGGATCAACATCAGAATGTGGAAGTGATGCCTCAACATATTCAATGTCTCCATACGATGTACAACCATCGCTAAAATCGGAGAAAGTCTCAAAATGATCTTTTGAACACTCAAGTGGGGAAGGGAAATCACACATATGCTCAAGAATTCCCCGTGACTCACTTGGGATTGGGACAAGATTCTTAACACTAGACTTTATGAATTCGTCCGATTCCTCTTCAGGAACAGTGTCAAGATGCTCGTCCCCCATGTTCAGAGAGTTAGTGGGAACCTCGGGTGTGATAGCAGTTGATTTAGATGGAATTTCAACTGTTGGAATCTCAACTGATGAACTCGATGAACCTTTATAAAATTGAACAATATCAAAGGTATCTTCATCATCACTGTCATCAAGAATGAAACGGAACTGAGAGCTAGATCTGGATACTTTTTCTCTAGCAATTGATTCCCTAACGGATTTTTCAATGGCAATCTGGGAATCTATTTTAGCAGCCTGCTCTTCAGCCATCAATTCTTCCATGGATTTCTGATGAGTATATTTTTGGGCAAGTTCTTTAACTAAACCCTTAAGTTCATCAAGTATCCCCAATGCATTTTGCATTTCTGGAAGAAGTGCCTGATTCATTTGGTGCTGTGGAGGTTGTTCATGATAAGGATAGTCGTAATTGTCACAAGGAAATGGATTCCTTGTTTGACAATCAGAGCTGAAGTGTGGACCTCCACAGCACTCACAACAATTGAACTGATGTGGCTGTGAGTCAAATGAGTTTTGGTTATAACTGGAGTCATAATTGTTATCAGGAACCTGCTCATAGACAAGCGTGTTTCCTGATTGACAATCAGAATCGTAGTGTGAACCACCATAGTACTCACAACAGTAAAACTGCTGGGTCTGGTTTGGTGAATCATATGGATATTGGTCTTTCTCAAAATTCTGAGTGTTACCAGAAAACTGTTCATAGACAAACGTGTTTCTGTTTTGACACTCAAATCCTGGGTGAGGACCACCGCAATATTCACACGAATATGTTGGTATCACATGATGTGGGAGCTGATGGAATAAATCAGTCGTGTCATGGTAGGAATAGGGATTCTGGTTACAGACAGACCCATTTCCTGACTCTACCATGCCACAACTGGGGCAATTGCCACCATTATAAGGACCACCACACCATTGACGACCAAGAGGGTGAGGATGAGACATAGAAATAATCAAATGGTTTTAGAGGTTAAGGAATGAAGAATCAAAAAGGTAAGAGGGTAAAGATGAATATTTTTGAAGTTTTTCTAAAACATTTTGTAAAAATAAGAAGGAAAATATTTTTGATTTTTTGTGTTCGTTGAAAACTGAATTAAAATGTTTTTGGTAATCGTTTTGAAAAACCAAATCGTTTCCTCTTGGATCACACTTAGTAATCCCTGAGTAATCTGAAATGGTAAATTTTACGATTCGTTTTGTTTTTATATGAAAATAAGAAAATATGAACAAGGATGGATAAATATACAATGAGTGATTATCCTGAATCACTAATCTTCAAAATCGTTTTGATAGTACGCAGCACACCTCCCCGGCAGCGGCGCCAAAATTTGACTGGCGGCAAATAGTCAGACAATATTGACCAAGGTAAATGGTCAACAAGGTCAAACAGCTTGGGCCAAATCTCCCTGGAGTACAGTGTTTTTCCAGGTCGTTAAGTCCCAACGAGGCGTGCAATTGTATTTAGACGAATTTGTGATCGGGTGAAATTGAATGGAAATGGGTCTGAGTGAGTAAACTAAGGAAATATAAAAGAAAATAGCTTAAACAAGCTATATTAACAATTACGTGAAAGCAGATAATTTAAAAACGTTTAAAAACTTAAAAACGTACGTTTAAATTAAAATAAACGTAAACGTACAAAATAAAAATTGAAATGAGGGCAATAAAAATCCTAAGGGGGTGAAAATGACTTTTTTACAAACTTAATATTAAAAAAATAAAAAAAAAGAAAATTATTTTTTTGGTTTTTTTAATTATTTAATATTAATTATTAATTAAAAACTATTTAATTACTTATTTGAACTAATTTAAATTACTTAAAATACTAAAATGACCTAGATAATTATGAAATTTTTTTATAAAACTAATTAACCATCACCGGAATCCTAAAAAAAATTATAAAAATTTTATAAAACTTATTATTAAACTATTTTAGAAATTATTTACTTATTATTAATTAAAAGCTAATTAAACTAAATTAAATAATAAAAATAGCAGAACAGTAATAATTATGAAACTTTTTCTAAAAATACTTTATAATTAATAAGAGCTAAAAAAAATATAAAAAGATGCTAGAGATTAAAAATAAAAAGTAATGGATTTTATTTTTGATTTTTCAATTAAAACTAATTAAACTAATACTAATTATTATAAATACTAAATTAAAAGAGATAATTATGAAAATTTTGATACAAATACTATGTGATACCAGGAACCTAGGAAAAATGTAAGAAGTTAGATAAGCCCATTAATAAGCTGAATTGGGCAAATAAACAGTTTCAATAAGCACTTCAAATAAGCAAATAAGCACTAGAATGCACCAAAAGCTCAGGGATAGTGTAATAGACCTAAACAAACTTAATTCAAGTCAAAAAACAAAAATAAGCCTAGGCCGTAAGCCAGATTAAGCAATAAGCAGTTTGGGTGAAACAGGCCTGAGGTACCTACTTCTAGCTTACTTTTAAGCACTAAGATAAGCTGATTTATGAGACCTATAGGGGGCAAATGAAAGACTATACTAGTGGCTATACAAATTACCAAGAATCAAGGAAAAAGCTCAAAAACCGAGCAAGTTATGGAGCATAGAAAAACGGGTCAGAGTGGGGATGGCCTGGGTGCAGGGCAGAGAAACAACCAAATGGGTCACTTTGTGACTGATTTTCGATAAGCAAATGAACTTGAAACTCAAATTTCTCTGTTAATTCAGATTCACAAGCCACAAATAAACATAAAACAACAAGATTTTTTTTATCCTCAAACGAAATTAAAGCCTACACAAGATCTGGTATTATGCTCAATTTTTTACTTGACATGAAATTTTTTGACTTTTTATGTTTTTCTAAGAATTGACTAAAGCAAGTTTTGGACGATCCTAGATAACTAGAATTGAAGTAATAAGCTGAATGAAAACTAGATTAAGCTAACTAAACAACTTATACACCTAATGTAATGAGTATGCCTATTGATAAATGCAGTAGGTAAAAAACCATGAGAAATCAAAGTGAAATTTTGACTTTCTTTCAAACAAGCACTAAATTTTATGACTTAAATGGACTATTGTGACCTATAATGACATGTAGAAACAACAAACAACATCTAAAACACACTAGAAAACCTTAAAACCAACTGATCCAAACAAACCTTTAAAAAGGTGAAAATGGGATTTTCAAACAAAAACACTGGTTAAGACCATGGGAAAGATTCCAAAGTATATAATATGATATCATGAACTTATCTAAGCACAAAAAATCAACTGATAACAACAAATATCCATGAATCATAAATATGCATTTTGGACAGTGAGAATGAAAATGTGAAACAACAAAGAGATTAATGAACAACTAAGGATACAATAGCATAAAATCAACTTAAACACATAAAATTAGCATGGAAACACAGTGAGACAATAGATTAGAACAATGCTAGAATATATAGCTAAAAATGAAAGATGAGGCTTACAACTGATCCAGTGTTGAGAACCAAGTACCAAGGCCTATAAACCCCAACCTACACTCCCCATGGAGTTCTAATACCATGGCAATCCACAATAAACCATGCTCCAAGCTTCTTTCATCATTTCACTGATTTTTTTATTTATTTATGAATTATTTTTAGGTATTTTTGAGTTTCTAAGTTATACTGAACTAAATATGTATATGAGCTTATAGAACATCTATAATGAGCTTATAGAAGCTTTTAGAACACTAAACAACCACTGCTAACAATTTTGATACAATTTTGAGATTTTCACTAAAATAAAGCATAAACTAAAATTCAACTTGGGAATGAAATTAAAGATTAAAAAGGGTTTGGAATACACTGAAATAACTGAGATTACAATTTCTAAGCTAACAAGAACACTGGAAAATGAAAATTATACTAATACGTTTAAGCTACACTAAGACTACAACTACTAATCTTCTCTTTGTCTTTCTTTTCTTCATATAGTGGTTTTTTTAGGGTTTCACTGTGCTTCTGAGCAAATCCCACTTTAATTGAGAGCCCTTGGATGACTGCAACTAATCATAGCCTTTGATTCTGGTTTTGGCGCCAAAAGGTCTTGCAACTGGTAATGGTTAACTTGGAGGGTTTTAGGGGCAATTAATGCCTTTTGTCTGATGTGTTTGGAAAGTGTGAGGTGGTGGAAGAGTGGTTGAGAAAGTGGGAGTGGAATACCAGGGATATGGAAGGTGGTTTTGGGTTGCAGTGTGGAGGAGGGAAAGGAAGGAGGGTGGAGTGGTTTTGACCTGTGGTCAAACCACAGGTTTATTAAACGGGGTTTGTTTGTAGAGCCTGAGGACTGGGTTAGGATAAAGGGTTAAGGGAAATGGGTTTTTATTAGTGGGGTGTTTAATTTATGGGCTAGGGAATAAACTAGGGTCCGTTTGTTTTGTTTAGTAAAAACCACAAGGACCTAAAATGTAATTTTCTGAAAGTTTAGGGGTGGGTTGTGGTTTTATTCCAAAGTTGATCAAGGAACTTAACTTGCCATAGTTTAATAACCCAAGGACCATAGTTGATATTTTCCAAATTAAAACACCCAGGGACCATTATTGCCAAAATTGAAACTTGAGGGGCCTTTTCTGCCAAATGTTGAAACTTGTAATCCAAGGGTAGAAATTGTGATTCCTTGATTAATGGGGGACTGTTGTTGACTTTTTCTTCAAAATAAATCTTCCAGGGACCAATACTGACAATTCTTGAAAGTTGAAGGACTGATTTTGCCAATTCTGCAAACTTTGCTCGTTTTTCATCTGTTTTCAATCCTTTTGTACCTGAAACACATAAAAACACAATCCAAGGATATTTGAAGTATTATATGGTCTATTTGGATGTTTTTGGTCGTTTTTGTGGGTTAAACAAGGTAAAAGATATGTGTATTTAGACACATATCAAATCCCCCACACTAAGCAATTGCTAGTCCTTAGCAATCCAATCATATAAAGTAATGAAAGGATACCAAAATTTCCCGTTTTGACTTTATTATCTACACTACTGTTTTTGTATTTTTCCATTTTATTCTTGTGACGGTATGTTGACTTTCATTATTTTTCAATAACGTTTAGGGTCACAGAGTAAGAAACACAACTCATAGAAAAGTGTCCATACGGATAGAATTCATCGTCCCTGATTTTTTTAAAATTCCCAAGCTAAGCGTAAAAAGAGATCACATTTTAATTACAAGTTAGATGCTAACACTACCCATGGAAGTTACTTGTGTAATCACCTCTTGCTCCCATTTTCCTATTTTCCTCTATTTATTTTATTTTTGTTGAGATATGAATTTCTTCATTATTTCTCGTTTCGATAATTTTTTTATGCCGATAAAGATACCAAATTAAGACGCTAAGTAGTTTTCTATCTTTTCTCGAGAATCGCTGTTGTAAAAAATGAGGTCCACATCAAGGAATTGGGATTCATACTAACTCATAGACATTAGTTGTGGAGAAATACACGTGCACCTCACGTGTCTGGTCCTGGACCATGCACATGCACCTCACACGCCATCAACTTGTCTAATAACTAAGCACTAATCTCTTATTCATAACCTTTTTTTTTTCATTAACAACTTTACATACATAACATGTACTACGGAGTTTTCACGGGGTATTTCCACTCTCAACGTTCCTGAAATGAGGATCCAAGGGTTTTAGACCAAGACCTCACACATTCCCGACAATAGGTTCAAAGCCCCGATCTCGAACCGCAGCTCATAGAACATAAACTAAACATAATCCAACTTGATTTATTACGCGACCTTGATGTGTACCCAATTTTTAAAGCAAGGATTCTTGTTAGAAGATAAAGAACTAAGTTTCGCCAAAACATAACATCTTTAATTATCTTTATACATATATGGGGTGAGATAATTTTGTGGGAGCAAAAAGCCACAAGTACCTTCGATGAGCTCTAAAGAGAACCAACTACTCCACGTTTAGCATCTAACTTCTAAATAAACTCTATCTCAGTAGATCGCTGGCGCGAGTCTTCGATGCTTCAACTAACGGATGNTAGGGGTGGGTTGTGGTTTTATTCCAAAGTTGATCAAGGGACTTAACTTGCCATAGTTTAATTACCCAAGGACCATAGTTGATATTTTCCAAATTAAAACACCCAGGGACCATTATTGCCAAAATTGAAATTTGAGAGGCCTTTTCTGCCAAATGTTGAAACTTGTAATCCAAGGGTAGAAATTGTCATTCCTTGATTCCTAGGGGACTGTTGTTGACTTTTTCTTCAAAATAAATCTTCCAGGGACCAATACTGACAATTCTTGAAAGTTGAGGGACTGATTTTGGCAATTCTGCAAACTTTGCTCGTTTTTCATCTGTTTTCAATCCTTTTGTACCTGAAACACAAAAAAAACACAATCCAAGGATATTTGCAGTATTATATGGTCTATTTGAATGTTTTTGGTCGTTTTTGTGGGTTAAACAAGGTAAAAGACATGTGTATTTAGACACATATCAACGTGTATGCTATTCCCTGATTCGTGCTCATTAGTTTAATGTACTGTTTAATATAACCAATCTGTGCCAGTCTCTCAGGTTGAATCCCCCCTTTTCTTAGATTAGGCTGTAAAACTAACTTAGGACATTAAAATACTGATTAGGTTAATTAGATTATACGTTCCACTCTTAGTGATCGACACTCTACTTAGCATTATATTCATACTGACTGGGTACACTGCTCGTTAAGTGTGTGTGTTATTGATAAGTCGGCTAAATATAAATTTAAAACTTGAGTAGGCATTAATACTGCTAAATCGCAACGACACATCACGCGCATCAGGTCCTTATACTTAATACTTCTAAGAAATGTAAAAAATAGTCCCTAGACTTAATATTTTTAGAAAGTTACCATATATACCCCTATGCATGGAAAACTTTGCAAAACTAGTCCTAAAACCATGTAAACTATATTCTTATGAAATAAAAGAGTTTCCTAGCTTATGACTAACTAATATTAGCTTAACTAAGCTGCCCAAACTAGCTTGTAGCTTATGGTAAGGGCTTATAGCATATAAACATGAATTTGACCTAAATTAGGGTTTTAAAATGAAAATGATCAAGGCTCAAGCAAGGGCTCCTGGGTGATCTAAGGCAACCTATAACTATCCTAGGATTGTACTAAAGCTAATAGGATCAAAGATTAAGCTTACTTGGGTCTAACGTGGGTTTTAGGGTTTTAGGGTTTTTAGGCTAGAAATGGAACTCAACAAGGCTTTTAGGCTATACCACTCGACTTCTAAGGCTTCTAGGACTCTTGTATTACTACTAGCACCAGAATATGTGAGGTAAAGAAGTGTGATGGTGTGGTTTGAAGTAAAGGGGGTACGAGGGTTTATATAGCCCTCGTTAGGCTTGATGAGCAAGAAAAGGGTGGTGTGGTGTCACGAGGGTGGGGGGAGGTGACTCATGACAACTACTAGTGACTATTACAAGCTATGGTGGTGACTAAGGTGGGCTAGAAGGAGGTGTAGGGTGTTTGTGGTGGTGGTGATGCCGCGGCCTTAAGTAGGTGACAAGTAGGTGCATCACCTACTTGTAATCTACTTACGCAGGTTCTAGGGAGGGTGCTTAGGGTGACTAAGATGCTAGGTTAGGTGCTTGAGGTGTTTGAGGTTATTATGGTACTTAGTTTTAGGACTAGGGTTTAGTTTAGATCTAATCTTGCTTAAGGTGTGATTAGGGATTAGCTTAGGGTTTAGTGCCTAGATTAGGGTCCTATGAGTGTTTAGTGACTAGAATTATGGCTTAGGAGGCTTATACTAAGTGGTGGTAGCTTATACTAAAGATTTGGGATAGTTTAGACCTAATTCCGGGACTTTATGACCTAGTTAGGGTTTTGTGCTTAAGTGACTTGTACCTAAGCTCTAAGAGGTTGTACTAGGGTCTAGGGGTGCTTAGATATCTTAATATTGCTAAGGTAACTCATACATAAGCCTTGAACACTTCCAAACTAGTTTAGATAAGTAATAGGGTTTTAGAGATAACCGTAAACACATAAGGTTTAATTAGGGTTTGATTAGGGTTTATCTTGGTATTGTGATAGATATAGTGTGTTAGAATGATAGATTACTTATTGTGGTGGTGTTGTGATCTTAGGCTTGACATACTAGGAGTTTATGGGATGTGAGTGTAGAGATGTTTGCCTTGAGTGGATACGTGAGCAGGTCTAGAGAGTCATGCATGTAGTGAAAAGCATATAAAAGCAAAAATTTACCTGTGAAAATACCTAATATAGGTATTGTAGTGGAAATGATATTGGTGAGATTTTATGGGTGGTTACATCGTCCGATGGAGGAACAACTCCAATCACCCTTCAATGGTGTTAGGAGAGCCATCGTGATACCCGATATTCAAGCAAATCAATTTGAAATCAATCACGGGTTACTCAATATCATCGCGAGTATCTCTTTTCACGGTTTTGAGAATGAAGATCCTTATTCTCATATTAGGAATTTCACCGACATCGCTGAAATGATAAAGATTAATCAAGTTCCTTATGATGTGGTTAAGATGAAATTGTTTCCTTTTTCCCTCAAGGGAGCGGCCCGAACATGGCTAGAAAACGAACCTCCAAACTCGGTTCACACTTGGGGAGATTTAGCTTCCAAGTTCGTGAATCATTTCGATCCTCCTTCTAAAACATCAAATCTCCGAACTCAAATCTTTTGATTCCAACAAGCTTCCGATGAATCGTTCAGCGAAGCATGGGATAGATTTAAGGAGTTGCTAAAAAAATGTCCTAATCACGGGTTTTCACCCTTGCACCAGATTGATACTTTCTACAATGGGTTGAACCCTTTGGATCAAGATTCACTCAATTCTACTGCGGGAGGAAACTTATTGACTAGAAATACTCAAGAAGCTTTGACTATCATTGAAAATAAAGCGAAAGTGAGGAGGTCTAGAAGCAAAACTCAAGTTTCAAGTGCTAGTAGCAAATCTAATGATGAGGTTTTAAATGCTCTTACAACTCTCACTAAACAAATTGGTTTACTCGTTAAAGATAAAGAAAAACCTTCTCATCAAGTCAATGTGGTGAATCAAAGTTGTGAAACGTGTGGTGGTCCACATCCGTATTATGAGTGCCCAACCACCGGTGGCTTTGCTTACGAGAATGTGTATGCTACAAACACGGGTGGTAACGGTTACCAACCTCAAGGAGATCGAAATCTTCTTAGCTACCGTTCGAACAACTACTTTGGACCACCCGGTTTTAATAACCCAAATCAAATTCATAATGTGCAAAATCGGAACAATCATGTCAATCAAAATCAAAATCAAGCTAATCATGGTTTTCAAAATCAAAATCACGGATTTTGTTAGTGCAAATATTATGATATTTAAAATAAACGGTTTCTTCGGTTTTAATAATGACAAACATGTAACTTGTAATGCATAACATAAAATGCGCAAGTTACTTGTAAACACAAATCATCAATGCATACTTACATCAACACCTCTCGACGTCTCAAGTATGCTTCTTCAAAGTCGTAGATTTCCATCCCGACGTAAATCACTCAAGTATGCTTCTTCAAAGTCGTAGATTTCCATCCCGACGTAAATCACTCAAGATATGGACAAACAAATCTACTACTTGACAAATGATCAAAGGATTATATTTTTCTTTAAACTTCACAACTTTAATGTGACAAAGCATTTTTTCAAAAATACATTTTACAAACTATTTTTGAATTAAAAAGAATGTTTTAATTTGAAAAATAAGTTTAAAATCACCAACAGCTATTTTCCCCCCAAATCAGCTCCAAACTTCCCCAAATAAACTTTCACCACTAAAAACAAAAATGGAAGCGTTTTTGTCCCAGACGGTACCACGGTACCACTAAATTTAGTGGTACCGTGTGACAATTAGTGGTGCCGTCCCCCTGTAACGGTCAAATTTCTCTTTGCCTATAAATAGTGGACCATTTTACACTTCCCACTTGATTTTTTCAGTCATTTTCCTCTGGTCTAATCCCTTCTTATTTAGATCACTTTCTTTGATCATTTAGAGAGTCTTAGTTTGTTTTAGGGTGATCCAATCATCCATTCAAGTGATCATCTTCATTCCTCTTCTAGTCCAAGAGAAGAACACAAAGTATCAAGAAGATACAAAGTGCTAGAGTCATTGAGTAGTGCACTTGCATTACTTGTTGTAAGCTTGTTGTATCTTGATATACATCAAGTAGTCATTATCTTTTGCTTAGTCTTGTTAGTGTGGATCATTGTGATCTTGTTGAGAACTTGGAGATCTCTTGTAGCTAGTGAGCTTGTGTGTTGATCAAGAGGATCAAGGGTAGATCGGGTAGATCGTGTACGTTGTGTGATTTGTAAGGATCGTGTAGATCGGGTAGATCGAGTGTAGATCATGTGGATCTTGAAGCTTGTGTGATTTGTGAGGATCGGGTGGATCGTGGTAGATTGGTACTAGCTAAGATTAGTACTCGACAATTAGCTTAGTGGCAGAAAATAATGTCAGCGACGTTGTATAGTTTTCTCCGCGCGAGAATGGAGCTTGTTGATTAGTGAAGTAACTCTCTAGTTGGGTACTCGAGGAGTGGAGTAGGGGGAAGAGGAGCTTCATGACCGAACCACTATAAATCATCGTGTTCGGTTTGCGCTTTCTTTACTTATCTCTTTACTTTTATTATCGCATTCACCGCTTTACTTTTATATCTTGCATTGCACTTACACTTATGTGGTTTATTGCTTATATTGTGGTTGTTGTGTTTGTGTCATGGCATGCCATTACTAATATGTCTAAGTCTGTGTTACTATGACATGCCTTTCTTGTAGTGCTATATTATCTCTAGTTCTTGTAAGACTAGTGTTGACATTTTTCATATTACATCAAACTTGATTGGTCATTTGATACAAAAGTTTTAAGTTTTAAATGGAAACGTATTCACCCTCCCTCTACGGTTTCCACAATTGGTACCAGAGCCACGTCGATCAAAATTTTAAAACAAATGGTTTTCAAAAATTGAGTACGATCCATGTATCAAATTACCCATGAAGGGTGATATAATATGGAAAGTATTTACTTGCTTAGTACTTACAAGTTTCGTTATTAAGTATACATTGTTATACAAGCTTGAAGGTTTTCTTAAACCAATAAAAGAATAGAGCTTGTAAGTGTCCAATCATGGTTATAGAACGAGTCATAAAGTGATGCGGCTTTGAAAGGAGCGTTTGGGACAACTCCTGGTTTTATAGTAAATATATTTTCGTAAATGATTTTCTTAGTCCCAAACGTGAAAATGTTACTTAATATATTTTATATGTTCGATATCTAGTTTATTAAGTTTTACATCTTTTCGTTACATCAAATACTTGTTTGCGATGAGAAAATTGGTTTTTGTCAAAACTGTAATAACAGGTTATGGTACCGTTAAATATAACGTACGGTACCACTAATTATGGACGGTACCGCTAAATTTAACGGTACCTTCGTCTGATTTTCAGAATTGGGTAATTTTCAAAAATTCGTATAAAATCAACCGTAAGTCCGTAGGAGTTGTGCCACCTATCGTTTTAAACGTAATTGAATCTACTTTCATTTAAAAATACTTTTAGGAAATGATTGTAAAGTAAAATTTACGAGAGTATTTGATTCGTAATAGAGAGTCTTTTCCAGTCAAGCCAATTGCGCAAATTTTTGGTCAAATTACAAAGAGAACATCACACGTTGATGTGTTTATATTTTCAAAGTGTTGAACTTGATCAAATTTTGAAATGGGGTGGAAAATAATAGAATCAAGCTTAGTATACATTGTTATACTTAATACACAAAATGACGATAAGTATTTTTGTGTGTTATGCTAAATGATTATTTGTCTTTCTTTGTATCTTAGTATTGTTAGTTAATAATTTTGTATGCTTATTGTTATCTTTAGTTGAGCTAATTTTATCTATAAGCATAAGTGTCTTTCATGCCTTGTTGCTATGTGTCGGTTATTAGTTTCTCAGCTTATGCGTCAATAGGACTTAGACTAGACTTCTCGTACTAAGTTACGTAATTGATTTTGCATTGCATATAGGCATAGACCACCTTTCTTGCATATGTGTTTTCGACATCTTGCAAGTGTTAGGATGCTTTAGTAACCTTCCTAGGAATGGAAACTAAGTTGGTTGATCATGTGCGTCGAAAGATATTGTCTTACACAATTATTTTTCCAAAGGTTTAAGTATAAAAAGTTTATCATCTTAAAATACTTAACACTTTCATTAAATCCGTAACATGATCTCTAAAACATCACATCTTCGTGTCTTGCTTGACCATGGGTTGTCAAAACAAGATAAAAGATCATATTAATACTGTTAGGATCACGTTTCACGTTATTTATCAAGTCTCGGTCGTTTGTAATAATATAGGTCGCTTTAGTATTTAATGTGTTATGTTTAAGTTAAGTAGAAAGGCTTATGAAGGCCCAAAAGGCCTCCAAGCCCACGCCAAGAAGAAATAGGAAGGAAGGGAGTGATGCGTGGTTTTATGACCTTACAACAGGTTTTACCTCTCGAGGGATCTCAAGAGGCTTACAACCCCACCATGTAGTGTACCTGACCGATGTAGTATAGGATAGTGGTAAGTACGGGGGATTGATCGTTCTCTCACAGAGAATAGTGTTCGTTAGGATAGAATAGCTAATCTAATAGGTCTAAGGGTCGAAGGAAGATTCTTTTTGTATTTTTATATTTTTATAAAAGCAATTAAAATCTCGGTTTTGGAAGAAGGGCAGAATTAGTTGTTAATCAACTAACCCAAGTTTACTACTTATGCAAATTAAAATAAATAAATATCTAAACTATTGTGGTTGTGAAAACAATATGGGGAAAATTGTGCTTACTTAGATTTCATTACTCCCTAACTATCTTTTACCGGTTAATTGATATGTGTGTTACTTGTGTGGATGAAGGGTGTATTCCTAATAACTCATGGAGTGGCATACATATCTCTCAAATTCTGTGAACCCTTATCTCGCCCTATGCCATGCACGACACAACCATAGGGGTTGTAAACAGTGGCTCATGTGTTAAATACTACCTTAATAGCCTAGTATGCCTCGACTACATGTTTCCCAAGACGTTCAAGCACGTTACCATAAAGGAGGTTGGCTAGTTTTCTTAAGCCTAACATCGATGAAACAATCATCCCAACAAACAAAAACACACACCAATCAACCAATAATTAATAGTTAGGTTTCATTAGATCTAAGTAAACACTAGAGAATTTAGCTACTCATGTTAATTGAAAGACAAGCAAGATAGATAGTGTTGGGTTTTAAGTTAACTCTACTCTACTGCTGGCAGACTACTCTACTGCTGGAACTCTACTGCTGGAACTCTACTGCTGTAACTCTGCTGCTAAGTGATAAGACTGTATATGCGTTTT
>LBNU01038932.1:50664-72436 GCA_014162995.1 Artemisia annua
TATATGTATATATATATATAGGGGATATGTTAGCTACACCTTGATGTAGGTAAGATTTCCCCATATATATATATATATATATATATATATATATATATATATATATATATATATAAGTAACTAATTAGAAACAAACTTAATTAAACTGAAATAAAGGATTTTTAAAAACTTTTAAACACAAAACGAACTTAAATGGAATTTAGCTAAAGACAGTTTTACAAGAGAATTTAAAGAGCAATAAGGAATTTTATTAAACTTTGAACAAGATTACATTATCTAAAGAGCATAAATACAATAACTTTAACTTAATTCAACTCCTAATTTTACCCTCTAATTCTACCCTAGAAACTACCCTAAAAACTACACGACCTAACCATGAGCATGGGCTCCTATTTATAGGCCCTGAAGAAGAAGTCTCTGGTTGATGAAGCTCCTAGAAATTCACACCGACTTAGCCCTCAATCCTACTAGAATTCTTGAATTCCATCATTCATGGCCCTTGGATAAGCTTCAAGTATGTTATGACCAATCTCATGCCTTCATTGTGCCACGTTGGAGGATAAGTGATCATTTCTGACACATTGGCATGGTCTAGAAGGTGTAAGGTGAAGCTTCTAGTACGAGGTGAAGGTGGGAGCAGGGTAGAAATGGAGGTTGGGGGTGATGAGCAGTAATAAGGGCGGGGTGGTTTGGGGTTTGACCTTGGGTAATTATTGTTTTGACCTATGGGTCGGGTATAGGGGGAATCCAGTTTATAATAAAGTTGGGCTCAGGTGGGTTTTGGGCTAGTAGGGGTGTATGTGGATTTATTTGGGTTTTGGGTTAAATGGTAAAGGGTTTGTTTGTTTATTATTTGGGTTACAGGTTTAGTAGTTTAGGATTTTTAGTGTTTTAGGTTTAGTTAAATTTAGGGACCAAAGGTGTAATATTCTGAATTAGAGGGACCAAAGCTGCCATCTTCATAAATATTATCCAAGGACCTTTCTTGTCATTTTCATGATTCTTCAAGGGTCTTGTTTGTCATTTCTTCAAAATATCTTCAAAAAGACCAAATATGACAAGTCTTGAATCTTCAGGGGCCAAACGTGTAATTTTCTCAAACTTTATCCAAGGGTCTCTTTTGTCATTACTTGAATCATGAGGGACTTGTTTTGACTTCTTGAGCTTCTTTTGACTTTTTAAGCATTCCCGGGTCCGGTCTTTAACTATTGCCATATCTCGTGCTCGTTTTTGGTGATTTAGGCTCGGTTTTTGTCGTTTTCTCATATTTTCTTACCCGCATGTATAAAAACACAAAAACACATATATTTGGCAATTATGGTCGGGTTTTTGGTCTTTTTGGTCTTAATTTGGTAAAGAAAAGGTATGTGTTTTCACACATACCACATTTAGTTGCACTTGTCTGGGCACAAACTGATTTGCATAGTTAATTCTATTTACAGCATTCCACACAGGTTTAACCTCAACATTACTAGGTTTTGCCATCTTTTGTTTCTTTTGTTCATTTTCGTTAGCCATATTTCTTTCATGAAAATCACAATCTTTAATTAAATGACTAGGACTATAACAAACAAAACATCTCTTTTGATTAAACACATAACCTCCACCTAACACCCTATCTCTTTTCACATTCTTTTCCTTTTTAGGTGTGTTTGTTTTGTTTTCTTCTTGCCTAGGAGATTCACATTTAGGCTTAACAAGCTTAGCTTCAGACTTGTCATTTTTAATTGATTTTGATTCTTCACTAGGACTACTTTCAGGTTCTAAATCAGAGTGTTCAGAGATGTTAGCAGTGGACCCTGCACTATCATCAGATTGACAGGTAGAGTATTCACTGACTTTGTCATCTGAAACACTTGTTTCAGGCACTTGTGGCCCTCTTTTCCCATATACAAATAAAGAGTCATCAATTTCAGGCCCTGGATTAGGAGTGTAATCCCCACTTAAAGGTGGTGGAACTCCTTTAAAGTCATTAGTCTTAGCAAATCTATTGTGAACTTGTTTATCTACAAAGTCCTCTTCTTTACACATAAAAACAGTGTTATACATTCCCTCTTCATAACTTAAGACTTCATTGTTTGACTTTATTTCATACCCTAAACCTACTTTGCTGTTTGAACTCATTCCTGAGTCAATAAGTTTAAATAGGTTTTTATTAGAGTTCTCCCATTTATCAACTATACTCTGTAGATTTTCTTTATCTTTTATAGCTTTTAGACCAATTCTCCTATACCTTTTTAATTTCTCATCCTTTTCATAAATCTCATTTGCTTGAAAAGTAAGTTTCTCATTTAAATTAGCTTGTTGTTTTGATAGTTTTTTAACCTGAGCCTCTAAGATTTTGACTGCATTTTCATAAGCAAGTATTTTTACATCTAGCTCTTCTATTTGGTTTAATTGTTCATCACACCTAGCTTTAACACTATTGTAAGAATCAATACATAGCTTAGAGCACAATGATACCTCAGAGTTAGAGCTTATGGCCATGAGTGCATGATTTGTAGAATCCTCCTCATCAGTATGCTCCACCCAGTTGATCACACCATCATCCATGGTTAGCAGGCCAACTTGACTTGTTTCCTTCTTTTGCCCTTCTTCTGAATTCATGGAGTTCCCCTTCTTCTTTTCTTCAGATGTCACCTTTGCTGTACATTCCCTAGCAAAGTGACCAGTGTTGTTGCACTTGTAACATAAAAGCTTTGATTTATCAAATCCAACAGGTTTGTTCCCATTGTATCTGATGTTTCTTCCAGTCTTCTTGAATAATCTTTTCATCCCTAGTGCAATCATGGCTAGCTGCCGATTGATGCCCATTTCTTCAATATCAACATCATTGATCTGATTAAGATCATCATGGATCAGATCTCTGTCTTCAGACCTCTTTGCAAAGAGAGAATAGAGGACTTCATCAGCAAAACCACTAGGAACATCTCTTTCTCTTGAGTCCCTTGAAGAAGAGGCATAACTGCCAGAGTTAAAACTACCAGTATTAACCTTGATAGTACTGGTTTTGCCTTGTCCAACAAAGGCAACATTTGATGCACTGGTGGATGAGTTCAACCCCCCTTTGATGTCCTGTTCAAACACCCTAAGGTTATTGAATAGGTCATCAATTAACCAAGCATCCACACCTTCCTTTAGTCTCATAGACAGGGCCACAGTTGACCATTCAGCAGACAGGGAACGAAGGAACTTGTGGTTAGCATCTTCAGTGGATACAGGAGAACCATGTGCTTCTAATTGAGAGAGTAAATGTTGGAATCTGTCATAACCTTTCTCCAAGCCTTCAGAACTAGCAATGGTGAATGCTTCAAATTGATGCTTAAGAACAGCCTTCTGCATCTTTTTAGAGTTTGCATTCCCCCCAAAACGTGTTCTAATGGCCTCCCAGATATCTTTAGCATCATCCATTCCATGGAACCTTCTGAGGTGTTCCTTTGGAATGGCCATCAGTAGGATGGTTCTAGCCTTCCTCTCTTTCTCCACAGCATGGATCTCTGCAGCAGACATAGGTGGAAGTACTCTAACAGAACCATCCTTGCCTACAGAGATTCTCTTCTTTGAGTTACCATTCTGAATCACCTTCCATACATCATTGTCAATGTATTCCAGATAGTGCTCCATCTCCATAGCCCAAATATCATACTCCTCCTTCTTGAGAATTGGGAGTTTGATATTGGATATGGTGGTGGATGTAGACACCAATTGTTGTTGTTGCTTAGGTTTGTTATTCTCTGATGCATCATCAATGTGTTGTGATTCTTCAGAATCACCATGTGAAGAGAATTCATCAACAGCAGAAGGACCAGCCATCTTTTGGGATTGGTGAGTGTTTGAGTGTTGGTGGTTATGGTTTTTCTGTGTTTCTTCTTACTCAGAGTCCCTCTACAGGCTCTGATACCGCTTGTAGGTCAAGGTTCTCGATCTAAGTAGTCTTTGTAAGACAATAAACACCTTGAATAAATCCAAAGTATTTATATGAGAAACTCTTAAGAACAATGTATACTTGATGTTAACGCGGAATATTAACACAAGCAGTAAGAATAACACAAGGATTACTAACTTTAACTTCTATTAACTTTTTGAAAAGTTGGCATATAACTCAATGCCGTAGGGTTCCTTTTATACTATAAGAAAACCCTAATTCTATAAAACGTGTGAAAGGATACATGTATATCTTCTCCTAAGATATCTAACCGTGTGCATATCCTTTCCTAGAATATCTCCTAAGATATCTAACTTGTTAAGCAAAATAGACTTAACAATCTAAACATAAACAGACTTAAGTACTGTCTGCCAGACTTAACTATCTACCCGACTTAACTAAGCTATTCCATACTTAAGTTTGGTTACAATAATTCCCAACAGACTTTTCATGTGCATCCCTTCACTGCTGCCACATATAATGGGCTATAACTAATTTCCTTTTTTGTTTTGCCACAACCATTCGTCCATAACAAGCCTTATCAACAAAAACTCGATTGCAACCACCAATAATATTCCACATTGAAATATCGTCTTTCCTTCCCACCGCCATTACAAATTTCGATACATCTCTTTTAGACACAATAGATTTCGATCATATCTCTTTAGGAGTGCTTTATATTGGTTTGTATTAAAAAAAAGTCTCCGCCTATAATTTGATGTTCATCTTTTATTGGCGCTTGGTTTATTAAATATTTGTTATTTGTATTACTCCCTCCGTCCCAAAATAATTGTCCACCGACAAAAAACACACAATTTAAGAAAAACATAATTAATACTGCTTTCTCTCTCTTACTTTTTTGCAAAATGACAGGTTTGCCCCTAACTAGTTAATTAACATTTTGTAAATTAATCTCAACTTTAGGGTAATATAGTAAACTTGACCAAACCCCCTTATCTATTTTTGGTAAAGGACAATTAAATTGGGACATTCAAAAATGGTAACATGGACAATAAAAATGGACGGAGGGAGTACAAGAGTTTGTATAACTCATCAACGAAAATGTAATTGTTATTTTTCTTATGATATAAGAAATGTTGTTTTGTTTTGGTTTGTACAATAGACACCTGAATTCGTATTCCTTAATTTTGTAATTTTTGAACCTAAAGATATAATTATAGGAGTCGAGTTATTTAAAAGACCAAACATTCTTCACATATCAAGGGACTCATCCCCACCATCCATCTAAAAAAAATCAATGGTTGAGATTAAAAGTATTTAATATTTCACCCATTTTTTATAATTTAAATATCTCTTAAACCGTTAATCGTTAAGCGAAAATAATTACACCATCGCGACGAGCATTTAATTATCTTTCTATAAACGGGCACTTTAATATACTTTCGACAAAAAAAAATTTTATCGTTTTTTTCACGTTTTTTTTCGTAGCCGAAAAAATCATATGTGATATATCATATGTGATATTACATATCACATATGATATATCACATGTGATATTACATATCACATGTGATATTAGTGTAATATCACATGTGATATCTAATATCACATTGATATGTAATATCATATTGATATGTAATATCATATGTGATTTTTTCGGCCATGAAAAAAAACGTGAAAAAAACGAAAAAAAATTTTTGTCGAAAATATATCAAAGTGCCTATCTATAGAAAGATAATTAAATGCTCGTCGTAACGGTATATTTTTTTTCGCTTAACGATTAACGGCTTGAAAGATATTAATATTTGAAAAAAAATGATAAAAGAGGGTTTTTTAATTGTTTGGATTAATCTCATCCATTAGGGTGGTGGCATCGTTCATAAAAATCGATCGGCATCAATCGGCATGGAGCGGCATCACAAAACCATTCGTTCGGCAACATAGATTCGGCAAGGGAATCAGTATTCCTTACCGATTCGGTGTGAAGATTTTGTGACCGTTGTGCATTAATTATTTTTGAACGTTGGGGAGAATTTTGAATTTATGATGATTTCCAAAATTAAAAAAAAAAAAAAAATTCCTTTAAATACTAAACCATTTCCATTTTATTCTCACATATCTACAATATAATTTCAAATCACACATACAATTTACCTTCTATTAACTATGTCATCATCTTGTTCATCTTCTTCAAACGAGATAATTATTCCCACCGATTCATCCGAAGAATCCGGTAGTACAATCGAAATGTTATTAGCCGCATACGAAGCGCTTGAAGACACGACAAACTCTACCTTAATCCGTGGTTATGTCAAACGTTTTCGTGATAAAGCTTTAGAAAATCTAATGAATGACTATTTTGTTGAACAACCAAAGTTTAACGAAAAGGTTTTTTGTGAACGTTTTCGTATGAGTAAAACGTTGTTTTTAAAAATTGTTGGTGACATTGAAGCGCAATTCCAATGGTTTCAAGAGGGTGAAGACGCGTTTGGAAAAACAAGTTTCACCCCTTTACATAAATGCACATCGGCAATAAGGCAACTAGCAACGGGTGAACCTCCGGATAGATTTGATGATTATTTGAACATGGCACGAAGAACTTCAGGTTATTATTATTTTTCGTTAATATGCAATTTTTTTTTCGTTAATATATATTTTTTTTCGTTAATATACAAATTTTTTTTCGTTAATATACATATTGTTTTTTTCGTTAATATATATTTTTTTTCGTTAATATACAAATTTTTTTTCGTTAATATACATATTGTTTTTTTCGTTAATATATATATTTTTTTGTTAATATACAAATTATTTTTCGTTAATATACAAATTTTTTTTCGTTAATATACATATTATTTTTTTCGTTAATATACAATTTTTTTTGTTGTGTTTTCTAGGTGAATGTCTTGATAAATTTTGCGATGCGATAATAAAGTTATATGGTCGAGAGTTCTTACGTAGGCCGACAACCCATGACATTGCACGGTTATTCGAGATACATGAAGAAAAACATCACATTCCTGGAATGCTTGGTAGCATTGATTGTACACATCTCACTTGGCGAAATTGTCCTAAATATTTAGAAGGCCAATATAAGAGAGGTGATCACCCATACCCGACTATTATGCTTGAAGCGACGACTTCATATGATTTGTGGATTTGGCATTCGTTTTTTGGTCCGCCCGGTTCAAACAACGATATCAATGTTTTGAATCAGTCTCCATTATATGTTACCGAGCGAAATGGTACAGCGCCAAACAATTCATTTTATTTACGTGGACGGCTTTACAAACGTGGATATTATCTTGCCGATGGAATCTATCCTAGGTATTCAACACTTGTTAAAGCATATCCGTATCCCACTGACCCGAAGGAAAAGAAATTCAAGAAGCTACAAGAGTCTGCAAGAAAAGATGTCGAGAGAGCTTTTGGTCGTTTGAAGGCAAAATGGTTTATTCTGCAACGTCCTCTACGGCCTATGACCGTCGCAAAGATTCGACAAATCGTTTATACGTGTATTATATTGGGGAATATGATTTTAAAATACGAAGGTGTGGCCATATCACCGGTTCATATAATGGACCAGCTGGTCACGCCAGTTTATGACGATAGTGTGCTAGAAGAGTTACTCAACGAAGATATTCATAACCGTCTTCAATATGATCTTACGGAGCACATAGCGGCACAAGACTTACCATACCTTGATGACTAGTCATTTCCTATTTTTTTTGTTTTTATTTTCCTAAGTATTATGTAACTTTTATTTGAATTATTAATAAAATTTGATGTTTTTAATTAAATTGATTAAATATAATTATGAGTTAAAAAAATAAAAATAAAAAAGTTTAGGCATGGTTAGACATCACATTGCCACTAAAAATAGGTAATTAGGCATGATTAGGCATGAAATTAGTTGGATTAATTCTATTGGCTAATTACATTTTATTATTAGGCATGGTTAGGCAACATTGACACCACCCTAAAGATAAAGATCCTCTTATTTTTGTTTTCAACATGATAGGTCATGTTGTTGTTTTTGTGAGAGGGTAAAAATAAGTGGGCCCTTAACTTTAAGAAAATGTGGGACCATTTTTTGGCACAATCATCTTCTAATTGGTTAACATGACCTATCATGTTGAAATCAACATTAGAGGATCTTAATCCAATGTTTAAACAATCCATTGACAATTTGAAAATACTCATCAATTTATAAAACGGCATAGCTTAAAGCTACGGAGTAATTTAACTCATCACAAGGACATAGATTAATTAATTGACATGTTATTTGCGAAAATCTATAATCTAATAAGCGCGTACCGATGCATTGTTTAATTTTGAAGAAAAACAAATGAGAAATGATATATGGACCTAAATTTAATTAGGCCTAATTGTAGGGCTAAAAACAAGTGTCAGCATCGTGATAGTTGTGAAATAAGTGAGTTCCTTTCTTCAGCCATCAGGATGATGACATTTGTTTCTAGGCCTATAATTAGGCCTAAGTTTAGGTCCATATATATCATTTCTCCTAACAAATACTAGTAGATACACTTTAGCCGGTGACCAGAGGTCCCATTGATTTGGGTGACCCGATGCGAAATTACAAATGAGCCCCCATCAATCACGAAATGTTTAACTATTTTTGAAAATAAAAAATTCTTTGATATTACGCAAAGACACTAAAAATTCAACTTTGATAATATTTAACAAAAACACTAAAAATTTAAAACATTATATAGTTAGATATATATAAAACTATAAATATTAATGGATGTATACTAAATTGGAGGCCCCTTATAACGAGGGGCCCTGTGCGTTTGCACTACTTGCACATGCTAATCGCCGCCACTGCCGGTGACGTGAGACCCCTTGTTAGACAAATAATAGATTATCATTAAGTTATGCTATTTCATAAACACTAAACACAGCTCTTAAAGCCAATTTGTTTATCTAATTGATTAAAAACTTAAAAAGATAATATTGTAGAAACATGTAATTGGTAGCGAGGGATAGTGTTATTTTTATTTTTATTTTTTTTTGGGTAAAAGAAAAATGACCTACATTCACTTTTATGTCTTTCGTGTTGAAGCATTTGTTAGTTTAATGTCATGTAGTAAAAGCTTTATTGAAGTGTTCTCTTGGTGGGTTTCTCCTCTAAGTTAACATAATTGTGAAAGGAATTTTTGTTAGTAATACTAGTCATAATGCCCGCGTACGCGCGAGTTTTTTTNAAAATCGTTTATACGTGTATTATATTGGGGAATATGATTTTAAAAGACGAAGGTGTGGCCATATCACCGGTTCATATAATGGACCAGCCGGTCATGCCAGTTTATGACGATAGTGTGCTAGAAGAGTTACTCGACGAACATATTCATAACCGTCTTCAATATGATCTTACGGAGCACATAGCGGCGCAAGACTTACCATACCTTGATGACTAGTCATTTCCTATTTTTTTTTGTTTTTATTTTCATAAGTATTATGTAACTTTTATTTGAATTATTAATAAAATTTGATGTTTTTAATTAAATTGATTAAATATAATTATGAGTTAAAAAAAATAAAAATAAAAAAGTTTAGGCATGGTTAGGCATCACATTGCCCCTAAAAATAGGTAATTAGGCATGATTAGGCATGAAATTAGTTGGATTAATTCTATTGGCTAATTACATTTTATTATTAGGCATGGTTAGGCAACATTGCCACCACCCTTAGATCAAATACAGATGGATGGTGGAGATTAGTCCCTTGGTATGTAAAAAAAGTTTGTTCCTCAAATGATCTTATATCTAATTATAGATATTGATAATTATGTTGGGTTTGAAATATTAAATGGTAATTTCAATAATAATCAATGACAAATAAGTAATTTTAGGGCCCGTTTGGTATCTGGTTTTTAGTGGGTGTGGATTGATAGATGCATTAAAAAACTTGTTTGGTTTCTTTTCAAACCCACTGACACATTTGTCGGGTCCAAATTATGATTCCAGCCCCTGGTGGTGGGATTTTGGTGGGTATGTACAATATTTGACCAATCAAAATTTTTGTTTTATTTGATATTTTTTTTAACCCACAAATGATTCTATCTTTTTTTCTTATTTTTTATTTTTTTATATCAAATAAATATATAAAATAAACTTTTTAATCATTTATTTCTCTCTCTTCATTTAATTCAAACCTATACTTAAATCCAATTTCTTTCAAACCTTTTTCAAATCCAAATCCAATTCCAATCCCACTTACAAACCAAACGAGCCCTTAATGTGTTTGAATTCTCAATAATTCATGGGATCACAGTCTATGTGTGGTATAAATTATTAGAGTAGAGTTATATTAAATACCAAACTTTTCTTACATACCAAGGGACTCATCCCCACCATTCATCTAAAAAGAAATCAATGGTTGAGATTAAAATCATTTAATATTTCACCCATTTTTAATAATTTAAATATCTCTTAAACCGTTAATCGTTAAGCGAAAACAATTACACCATCGCGACGAGCATTTAATTATCTTTCTATAGACGGGCACTTTGATATACTTTCGGCAAAAAAAAATTTTTCGTTTTTTTCACGTTTTTTTCGTGACCGAAAAAATCATATGTGAATATGTGATATATCATATATGATATTACATATCACATGTGATATATCATATGTGATATTATATATCACACGTGATATGTAATATCACATGTGATATTAGTGTAATATCACATGTGATATGTAATAACATATATGATATTAGTGTAATATCACATGTGATATGTAATATCATATATGATATATGATATATCATATGTGATTTTTTCAGTCACGAAAAAAAGTGAAAAAAGTGAAAAAAAAAAAATATCGAAAATATACCAAAGTGCCTATCTATAGAAAAATAATTAAATGCTCGTCGTAACGGTATATTTTTTTTGACTTAACGCTTAACGGTTTGAATGATATTAATATTTGAAAAAAAAGGATGAAAGTGGGTTTTCTAAATTGTTGTGATTAATCTCATCCATTAGATCAAATAAAGATGGAGAGAAGATGGAGGGTGGAGATTAGTCCCTTGGTATGTAAAAAAAGTTTGGTCCTCAAATGATCTTAAATCAAATTATTATTATTATTATTATTATTATTATTATTATTATTATTATTATTATTATTATTATTATTATTATTATTATTATTATTATTACTATTATTATTATTATTATTATTATTATTATTATTATTATTATTATTATTATTATTATTATTATTATTATTATTATTATTATTTATGTATTTATTTATTTATATGTTTCTTTAATTTTTATAAACAACACTTTATTAGAAAAACATAGGATTTACAAGAAATTAGTGGGAAGCCGAGAAACTATTTGTGCCTCTACTCCTCTAGCTATAGCAAAGCAAATCCTATTAAAAATATGTGTAGCAGCACGCGCCCCAATGTTTTAAGTAACCGAGAACTTCCGAATCCGCTTTAGTAAAATCACTGCATCATTCTAAAGTTCCGCAAAAGAAGAGAATGAGAAGGGAAGAAACTGATATTTAATATCCATGCATTTAGCCTCATACTTGATGCGTTTATGTTGTGCGGCTTCAATCATCGCACGACTAGGTACAAAATCAGTCATACCAGTTTGCGTTAATGGTGATGACCCTGTCAGATCAATACATACATCTAGCCCTCCGTCCTACGAGTATAGCAACATCTAGGCTGGACGTAAGGGTTGGTCTCTTTCTCCAATAAGCCCGATGTCAACTTCTTTACGAGCTGAAATCCCCGACCGAGAACATATGTCAACAAGAGTATCGCGCACCACGTTATGCCGATGTTTAATACCAATAATACCAGCGCACGATACAACATGGTCCCTATATATATCCCCCATAACTAATGTAAATAATATAACTACTATAATTATACTAAATACATTATGAATGATGATATATAGGTTTATATGTGTATGACCTTATAGGCTCACGTATTTCCATTTGTATAATTATGTAATATGATATGAGCACTTCCTAACACTCATGACATGTCACGTGGAGTACCTGTGCTTGAGTAGCACTTATGATCCTCTGTTGATATGTGTTTAAGGCGTTCATGACATCGTTCGTGGAGTAAAGTATTCATGACATCCTACATGGAATGTATGTGCTTAGTTAACACTCACAATCATGTTTGGATGAAGCAACATTAGAATATATTTATGCTTCATTTACTCACCAAGCTTAAAGCTTAACGTTATTTATTTTCGTGCCTTTATAGGTGAATCAATTGATACTAAGTTTAAGTGAAGGGAATTAATGGGTTAGCTAGCATCGGTGCTCAGGTTGCAACGAGCATTCTCTAACCCTCCTCTTGATACGACTAGTTACGCTCAAGTGTTTTTTGAGTCGTGTCATGGAAAACGCTGAAGTAGAACTTGTTGTCTAAAAATTATGATGTATGTGTATGTTAAGTGTTTGGCATAAGGCCGTTTTCACCCATTCTCAAATAATGTGGGTTAAAATATGTATGAAACTCTTATGTAATCTTGTTATCATGTTTAGAAATGGTTATGTTTAGGTTTTGTTCATTTTTTGTATACGGAACTGGGTCATAGCAAGTTTTTATTTAAAATTATTTTCTGCACTAAAAAGACAAGGAAATGCGGCAATTTTCTGGTAAAAAAAGAAAGAAAGAAAAATAAAAATTTAGGTGCTTTTCACTTTTAACATTTCTACTCCAACCTGAAAATTGCTTCCATTGAATGGTGTGTTTGTTAATATTATTACTGGATGATCAGAACTAGCAATGTTAAGTGGATTTGTGATCATATTCACATTATCTTGGTTTTGAACAATAGGCGGTGTTGGTGGAATCGCCATTGATAACGTCAGAAATCAAGAACACTCAAATTATCAAAAATTAACTTAACTACCCATGTGAACCACCAAATCGATGAATTTCACAATTTTAAATGGACAAAATTAAGTAGAGTGAATCAAGAACAATTTGATCGGTTCAATTTTCGATTTGATGCAAAATTAGGAAAATTTGGGGTTTATTCAATGAAAATTAAGGTTTTGATATAGAGCCATAACTCTTATACCATATGAAATGCGTAAGAAATTTTATTGAATTATGAGAATTGTTACATTAGAAATTAGAGGAAAAAGTTTATACGCAGTTGTCGCTAAGAAACTCTTAGCTAGGGCGTATTTATTTGGTGGTTTTTGAAGGTGAGATTTGATTTTAGCATTAAATCTAGTCGTTTGGTTGGTCTTAAAAATAAAAAATACGAAGATTACTCCGGCTAACACCAAATTTGCAAAAAAGTGCATTTAGTCAATTTTAGTGGCCTCATTAGATATGTGTGTATATGCATTTTTACAATTTAATTTACCATAGTGAATTTTATTGAATATTGGTATACAAAATCATTACTTTTGTGGATCATATTTTTTCTACATCAAATTCAAATATTATCTAATAAATCCAAATCCTACATCAAATCCAAATCATATTCCAAACCCATCTATATACCAAGTGCATCCTTAAAGGCTAATATCTGCTAATTAACTTATATTTACAACATTAACCCTTATACTTTGCAAGTATAGTAAACTAGTCCCTATACTTATTTACTTTGACTATGTATATTTTCAACCACAACTGGTACATAAATACGCAACACAAATGCTCAAAACAAAAACAAAATACATGCACGCACATCGACACAACTTTGACGAAAGGAGACACAACCGCAATTATGCGCAGGCGATCGGGGAGTCACAATAAGCCAAATTTTATCTAAATATCTCATTACTTCTTTTCAAGTTCCCCAAGGTTCTTTCATATCTTTGAAAGAAAATGATGCTATAATCTATTCAGAAATAAGGAGATCCTTCTACATCGAAATTTCAGTTTCTAAAATCATAGGAAACTTGCCATTCCTTTCAAAATCTCCTATCAAGTCATGATGATAACCAATAAAACTAGTAAGATATGCAAAAAGTGTACTAAAGTGTGCTCGGGTTATCAATGGGAATGTTTCGCATATATGAGATAAAATATTTCGCAAAAGGAATGGTAAAATCTTCCATATGTGTGCATATTTTTTTGATATTATGAAAAAGGTTAAAAAAATTGGTGTACTCATGCCGAAGAGTGTTGTAGAAAACTAGTGTTAAAGAAAGCATTTATATTGATTTAGGCAAAGATGCCTAATTCCACCCTCCCTTTCTTTTGCCACTAATTTTCTTTGCCGAGCGACCATGCGGTAAGTAAGACGTTGTCTATGTTTAGCGCGAGGCTTTTTGGAGCTTTTTGAGGCGATGAGCAATAAGCTTTTTGATTTTTATTGTTCGTTTGGCAAAGGAACAGTGAGCTTTGCTATTTTTTAGGAAATCTCATTTTATCAATGCTTCTTTAAGAAGCTGTGAGCTTTTGCCACTGCTCATAGCTCACTGCTCCTGCTCACTGCTACTTTTACCAAACACACCCAAAGTAGATACCCGACATCTATAACTTTTCTGGTGTTCTTGCTATTTGTAGTTTTGGAGACTACATTTAAAAGTTAAACATTTAATAAGAGTAATACATTTGGTTAAGAATAGTTAAACTAAGGGTGGGTAGTTTTTCTGAAGGTACAAACAATTAATGCACTTTTAAAACTAGATGAATATTCGCGTAAAGCGTCGGTGAATAGCGGCAAATAGTTATACTTGTGTGATTCTTGTTTGATCATTAATGTAAAACTTAAAGGTCCAATTTGTGGTTATTGTTAGAAAAAAGCTCATAACAAAAATAATAAAGTTTAAAGATTAAATAATATTTAAAATATTAATTTAATTGCATAAGATGTTATCATTATCTATACTACTATATAAAGCATTTAAGTTGTGAGCCCCATAAAAAATTAAGATAAGGAGCTCCAATCATGGAATAACATGTGTCAATATTCAACTAAAAAATCACCTTTATTATTAAATTAGAATATTTTTTTATATATTTATATTTTTTATGATATAATTTCACCATATTTTCTAAAATTTTGTGCTATTTAATTCATATCCATTTTGATATATTTTTATGAGTTTTTAATTTTTACATTTTTAGTGGCTTTATTTTATTTTGATTCAAATTTTTTTTTATAACTTTAACCTTTATTTCTACAATCTTGATTCGTTAAAAATCATATACTTTTGGAGGGAGTGTTTGACGGGTAAGAGATTGTGAGGATCTTTCTATATGCGGGAATAATTATGTCACGGAAAAGCCACTGGAAACCCAACACACAAGTAACACATATACATTCGAAGTGTTGTGCAACGAATTCATTAAGCGAGTTGGGAATTGCGAGGAGAGTTGGGCTAGCAACTAATTTACTATATTTATAATATAACCATATATATCGCCGCCGCTGTACGCGGGTATCCGACTAGTTTTTAATCAAGAGTAGAGGTGGCAAAACGGGCGGGCCGGGCGGGCACGGGCTACGGGCTAAACGGGCTATGGGCTAAACGGGTACGGGCTAAACGGGCACGGGCCAAACGGGCGCGGGCCAAACGGGCGCGGGCCAAACGGGCGCATGTTATACGAATCGCTTTAAAAAAGACCTAAAACAACAACAAAAATTCCTCAAACGTAACACCTCATTTATATTTAAGTAGCTAAATATATTAAAAACAATTTAACGTTCTCCAATTGAGAGAAAAACATGTGTTCATTATACCCATTTAACTTCTAAATGGGCAATATATGACCATTTCAAAAAAAAGAGGGGACACAAATTGACACCTCTAATCAAGAGTATTATAAGCAAATCAATATTACTATAATTTTAAATATTACTATAACTTCAAGGGACATGCAATGAATAAAGTAAGGGTAACATTTATTTCATAATTTAATTGAATTTAATGATGTAATCTTATTACAACAAAACACACATATAAAAGGGCGGGAAAACTTTAGACACGAGTTCATCTTCTTCCCTCACCCCCAAAACCCCCCCAAATGGAGAAATACACAGCTCCAATCAGTCAAAACCCCAACCCAAATCCAATCAAACGGTAAAAAAAATCAATCTCTTTTAACCATGATAACTTTTATTACTTTTTATTTCCAATCAGTTTACTAATTTATTTAAAATCCAGTTTCAGGTCCCAATGGAAACGAAACCTAATCGAATTAAACGGAAAACCGGTTCGTGGTTACCGCCATGACATATCGCCATTGCTAATGCGATCGTATTCGCAGGTATCAATTTGGTTTAATAAAAAATGCTGTTATGTTATGTTTACAATTTTGACTAACCCTACGTATGTTTTATATAATGTAGATTGGGGCATTTGATCACAAATACTATGTTGATCATGTCGACCGTCGGTCGCCTTGTACAACACATATCAATCAGTTTCATCCGATTTCGTCGGTTACCATTGTATAACATATTCTGTTTGAATTACTAATAAATATTGATTTCCTTTCGGGTTGGTTTTATAATGTTTTTGCTGTTAATTTAGGAACGATTAGCGAACCAGTTTCGTCATTTTCTATCAGTCTTCAGACTGTAAGTCTTGTTACTAAATTTTTTAGCAAAAAAGTTATTTTTATTATAACAATTGTATGAATTACGTAAACTTTATATTGCTTTATTTAGGTCTAAGGCGGTGGCTGCTGTAGAATTTGATGCGAAGGTAAAGCTGCTTTATTGCGTAAAATTGTATTTGTGATTTCACGTACATGATAACCTAGTAGCGGGTTAGTGATATGTGAACGGTTTGTAATTAGTCATGCGTAACTAGAAATGGGTTCGCATTCAATTTTCGCGTCAATTTTCATATTTAGATAAAGGGATAGCACATGCGCCTTATTAATTTTAATATGTTATTACTTTTGTTAGGGAATTTATTTGGCATCAGGGACAAGAGCGGGATGCTTAACCGTGCATGAATTTGAATCTCTATACTGTGAGAGTGTTAAATCTTGTAAGTGTATGAAATTAGGTCGATATGCTATGCCGGATTTGTTGCACTTTAATGAACATTTATCACCTTTTTTTTTTTTTTTTTTTTTTTTTTTTTTTTTTTTTTTTTTTTTTTTTTTTTTTTTTTTTTTTTTTTTACACGCGAATTATTTAACTCTTGTTATAATGCCAAGATTTTTGTTGGAGTCATGTGATCTGTGCATATGTTTAAACTGAAAAACACGCGGTTTCGTGTGTTTAGTATTTATCAATTATCATAAGCATGCATGTAAATTCGACGGACTGCAATTAGTGAAAAGTTCAACGTTCAATTTTCATCATGAATTTCGATCGGTCCGAGTTTGTCAGTTAAGTTTTTTTAATTTTGTCTTTTTTGGTTATAGGCCGAGGGGAAGACGAGGAGAAAAAGTTGATGCATATTTCATTAGAAAAATCTTGTATCAGTTCTGTTCGATGGAATCCTGCTAATCAGGATGAGGTGCGTCGTTACCTCCTTTTTGTTTTTATTGGCATCTTTTTTCCTTTTCCATCTACAAATGCACAAGGTTTTATATTTCTATATAGTTAAAACCGTGACATATGTGATAAATAAGGAAAAAGAATCCTGATACGAGAAACAAAAAAGTTGAAATGAGAATAAAGTGTCGGGTGACCTGGTTAATTTATTACACGTTACCTAATAAGTTTGTTTCCGATAATTTAGCTTGGTCTTATTTTTCCGACAGCAACCGATTTGGCGATTTCTTCATGAAAAAGAAACTTCACAGTTATACGACTTATGATGTCTAGAACTTTCAATAGCCCTATCTTATATGGTCATCACTTAGGTTTTAGGATTCTTAATGAGTAATGAGAAGGGTTTTTTTGCCCTAAAAAGCGGTTATGGGCATGGCTACAACAATGGTGACATTTGGGATTTAAATTTACTTGCACCATTTGATTTAAGTTGGCTTGTGGTAAAAATAATCTCGGTGCCTCTTTTGTAAAATTATTAGCTATTGTTCATACTGCTATATTACCAGAGCCCTGACCTTAAAATTGGCGTTTTTTCTTTAAGAAATGCACTTTTTGGTGTTTCTGCTATACACTGTACCGTTGTAAGTGGTTTGGGTTAACGTTTAATTTGCATACCGTTCAGGTTGCGTGTACGTTTCTGAACAAGAATGAATTGAGTATCTTTGATATTGGGTATGAATCATCTGAACCAGCAGCGGTATGTTTTTCATTCTCTTCTCGTATGGTAATACACATTTTTTAGCAAGTTATTTCCTTTCGGTCCTCATGCGTTTATACACTTTCCAATTTAGTACTTTATAGCACCTTTTATATTTTCTATATAAAGTTGCTACATTGGAGAAATAATAATTCAAGTACACACATGGACGATCCTAATAACTCCAATTTGTCATGCATATCGGTCTGCAGGTTTTAAGTACAAGACCTACTGTCAGTGTTCAAGATAGTAGTCGACGCAAAGGTTTATCTGATATAGCCCTGTTTAATGATGCAAGGTTTATACGATATAGCTCTACTCTCAGATAATTTATGCATTATTTAAGTGGTCTTTTTGAATTAGATGTGTAATGGCATTCGTGATGATTTATTTTAGGGTGCTTGCATCTGACACATATGGAATAATAAGTCTCTGGGACAGGAGAGCGGGTTATTTTCCACAAACCGGGCTTACAACTAATTTAAATATCGGTCTCACCAGCATCCAGCTTGATGGGGATCAAGTAAGTAATTTTGAAAATTTTCTGACACAGGACAACAATTTTTATATACAGCTTTATCCATGTTTTGATTTTGATTTTTAGAAACTTACGTAGAACATGAAGAAAGTTGTCAAAAATAACCTTTTCCAATCCAGTTTATGGAGACTTACCTCACATGTATTTATCAGTGTGTATACGGTGCTAGCAAGAGTGGATATATACATATATGGGATCTACGTGGAGGAAGATCATCAGCTGCTTTTCAAAGTCACCAAGAGGTGCTTAATTTTCTTACTGTACTATACAATATGAATAGCCAATTTCAAATTTGTCTTCCTATGTTCTTTAATTTCGCAAGTTTATAAACATTGAAATAAGAAACTCGTAGTCAATAAGAAACTAACTCACCTTAAACAGGTACACTCTCCTCCTCTAACTTCAATAAAGTTAGCATCCCTGCTGAATAACATCGGGCCTCTCAAGGTACGAAAAGTCATTACGACACCATGGTTTTTGTTTTTGCTTTTTTGTTCCTTTTCTGCCAGCTTAAACTAATTACGCGTTGTATTCTTTAGTGTCATGTAATATACTAATATGATGTTTTTATTATTGAGTTCAAGAAACCTCTCACCATCTAATCTGATTTCATTACAAAAGTTGAACAATTGTTAGGATCATTAAGAATTCACTTTATTATTTAATGTCATGATAACTGTTCATATAGGTAGAAACTGGTTTGAGTAATACATTTCTGGCTTAAAATGGCGCTACATGATTGTAAAATATGTGATCGTACGATCTTAGTATAGTACAAATTCAGAGATCGTATCTAGAGCCGCCTTTCTTTTCTAGCAACGAAACACATACACGTTAATACTAAGTCAACATATAATGCTAGATCCATGTTTCATACTACGATCTGGATTACGTTTTAAACTCCTTTTTTTTTTTTTTTTTTCCATCTTTATTCGTCATATAGAATAGCTCAATTTTTCATGACTTCTTTGATGTATGCTGCAGGCACAATCACACATCCTACCAAAGGAAATACACTCGATCAATATCAATCCAGCCTGTCCATATCAGCTGGGATTCCATCTTGATGATGGTTGGTAAGTCATAATATCACTTATGTTCTCATTGAATTACTTTTGATGTTTTTGACTGATATAATTCCGTCTTACATTTTCTCGCTTCGTTTATGAATTGCAGGTCTGGTGTTTTGGATGTGCAGAAGTTCCAGGTGTCACATATCCATTGCCCTCCGCCTCCTTGGCTGTAAGTCTTTCTTTTTCTTATCTTGTTTATTACTTGCATTCAAATTTAGAATCTTCCTTTTGAATATATTATCATCCCTCATGTGCTTACTTGATCATCCAACTTTAGTAAGTCATGGATGTTTATAGGAATAGTATATATCTGTAGTATTATTTACCACCTTTTTTGGTTATGAGATCAGGGATGGCCCAACTAGTAACCCCCTAATACCTCCGAGAAAACCATCTTGGCTACCTGAACATTCGGTAAGAAATGCTTCATTAATCTTTGTTTTTTGAAAGTTTTTTTAATAAAGCTCATTGCTAACCATGTAATTCCATGACAAGACTACTAAAATCCCACTTCAAATTATATAAGCCCCCTATTTGAGTTTATAGATATATGTTTAAATTAACTTATGTATCAATTTGCAGATTTATGCAGTTGGCTCAACATCAAGCAATGAGCTGCACCTTTTAGATTTTTATCCAAACACCAGCTCCCCATGTCATGTAGATTACGAGTAAGAAATTTCAGATGCCTTTTAGATCTTTATCCAAACTGTTATAGCTGCTACAGTTATAAATGTCTTTCTTTGCTGTAGTGACTCGAAGAGTCTCGGGGAGACCCCGCAGCGTAAGCAAAACATACTTGTACCATTGTCTGAGTGTGTTACTGTCTGCGCCACCCATCCTCTTAATGGCACCATTGTTGCTGGAACCTTGGTACGTTTACACATACTTATATATATATATATATATATATATATATATATATATATATATATATATATATATATATATATATATATATATATATATATATATATATATATATATATATATATATATATATCTATTATCATACTTTTTGTGGCTGCATTTTTAATTGTTGATGTAAGCATTTTTACTTTGTTTAGAACGCATCTTTATTGGTGATTTCCCAAGATCATCGTTCATACAAGGATGAAGGTTTTGAAGATCTCAATCTTCCATAAAGACAACAGAGTCCCCTGAACTGTAAATCTTATAGCGCGAGGATTTAAATAGAGGACTACAACATATTGATGATACCTTAGATAAATTATATAGTCGATAGATTGATTTATCTATATGGTAAAACTTTTTTTGGATAATAGATGAGTATTTTTAAACTGTTTTCGGTAATCTCGATTAGAGAAAAGTTCAATACAAAACAATAATTATCTAAAGAACAAATCCTTTAATCTCAACCACTCATCATCCTAACATCTAATGGTGGAGATTAATTCTTATTTTAATTTAATTAATCACTAAAGGAAATATGTGTAATTACACTTCGTCACTTACATTTTCGCAACACACTCATTTTATTTATTTCTCTCTCTCTCACCAACCTCTTTCTCCCATATCAAACCCTTTCTATCAAAATCAACCCAAAAAACCTTTATGTTGAGGTCGAGAACGGCACAATACAACCGCCGCACCACCGATCTATTTTTTATGCGAGTTCTATTTTTGTGATGATTGTGTATGTCTGGGGGAGGTGGGGAGGGGGGGTGACGGGATTCATGGCGGCCGGATCCGTGGCGGCCGGATCTGTGATTAATTTGCAATATATAGCTCTCAAGTTTGATTTTGGTTTTTAATAAAGAGTATATATGATATACGAGAATCTATTAAAAAGATTCATAACAAAGAGTGGTTTTTGGTTTCCATTTAATTAAAGACTTTATTTGCTGGGCTGAGATTGACATATAATGTAACACATGGTACTTTTCCTAAAACCTATTTCTAGCCAAACTTCTATTTTCGTACCTGAGATACTTTTAAATTTTTAATGCATGTTAAATTGGGCTTGAGAAGCGTGAGATATATTTGAAAACGAGAATTTATTCCTTGATTGACTCAGCACAACCTAGAAAACTCGAATTGTATTGCATTTGCCAAATTATTT
>LBNU01038932.1:78115-106571 GCA_014162995.1 Artemisia annua
CCCCTCTCTCTCTTCTCTCGCCGGCGACACACCCCACCCCACCGGAATCCATAAAATTCCGGCCACCGGAAAATTTTCCGGCCATCCCCACTTACACCACCTACCTCACCTAGTAGATCGGGACGTCCCCGACTCATCCCCGCACTCCGTTTACTCCCAAACACCCCCTACGCACCCTCACGCGCCACCCCCGTGACCCCCGTGACCACCGAGACCACCACCACCTCCCTACACCTTCTACCGACGGTAATAGCACCACCACTCGCCACCCTTTACTTATTTTCGTTTTATTTTTAAAACCCTAATTTTATTTTTTAATAAATCCGAATTTATTTATTAAACCTTTTTATAAAAATGTTTTTATAAATGTTTTTAACATAAAAACTTGTGTGGATATTGTTTTGGTACTCGTTGGCCGCGACTCGGTCTCAACTCACCGAGTCAACTCGTGACTCGGTGAGGATCTTGATGTTTTGTTGTTGTTTGTCGAATTGGGACTAGAGGGAGTATATATTTGATGTTTGTGATAGTATTTTGGGTCCGTTTGGTTTTGTTTGTGGCTCGACAGCCGGCCACCACCACCACCGAGGCTCGGGTGGTGGTGGGAGGTGATGAATATTATTGTTGTAGTTATTGTTGAGGTGTTTGGATGGATTTGGGTTTGGATTTGGATATTTGGTTTGAGCCGAAGTGTATAAGGGATTGGATTTGGTTTTGGTTTATGTTTTGGTCGAATAGGTTAGGATTCGGATTTGGTTTGGTATTGATTTTAGACTCGGGTTCGATTGTATTGAGTGTCGTTATTGTTGTTGTGATTGTTTCGGGATTGGTTATTAGTCTCGGATTATTATTATTATTATTATTATTATTATTATTATTATTATTATTATTATTATTATTATTATTATTATTATTATTATTATTATTATTATTATTTAGTTATACGGTAAATGATAAAACGGTTAATAAAACTATGAAACCTAAAATACAATTGGCATAGTTAAGAGGATTTGGACATTGGACTTGGTTTCCGTGTTATTATATTGTGATGTTATATATGAGCTTGTATTGGACGTATTGGATTTGCGGCTATGGTTATTTGGACTTATGGACCCTTTAGTACACGAGACGGTAGGGTACGTTAGGCCCTCAAAAATCTTAACGTACCTGGAACCCGAACAATACCAAATGGTCGATAAACCTAAACAACTAATGGACTACGTAAATGATATATCCAATCATATTATTATTTATAAAATGTTAAATGTTGTTTAAATATAAAGAGTCGTTGACTCGGGAAATGTTCTATAAACGGGCAGGTCATGCCGAAATTTTGTAAAATTCTTTATAATCCTTCAAACTCTTTTACTAACTAATATATATTTCAAAACCCTTTTTATTTCAACATTATTTTGGGAAAATGGGTAAAACCGAGACTTATTATTAGTGATTTATTTTTATTCGAAGGTGTCTTTGTTTTTCTTTTCTTTTCTTTTCATTTCTTTTCGACGATTTCCTTCGAGTATTCATTCGCCTTTCTTGCGTATTTTGTCGTTTCGCCGACTTATTCTTTTCTATCTTTCTTCCACACGAGACTTTTCTTTGAAAACTATTTTCTTTCAAATGCCATTGTATTTTATAAAACTTTATTCAAGCATAGTTTATTGAAGTATTCGAGTACCATTGCTGAGTTATGATATTGATATTGCTTAGGTTGTGCTGAGGATTATTTGCTGTGACGCATTATTTGATTGGTTGATATATCTCGTTTCCTGCTATTGTTAAGGTGTGATTCATAGCCCCGCTTTTTATCTTTTAAATGTTTATAAACCCATGGGGTGAGATACATGCTTTAAATGTTTTCTGAGCACAAGTATTTTTGGTATGCTTTCCTGATTGGTATGCTTTCCTGACGATGTGCTAAGTAGCTTTGCCTTGCCATTGCAAGACCCTCAGATCATGAACCATTAATCACTTGCGAGTGAGCGCGAATATAGGGATATAGGCCTATAGGAATTGACCCTCCCACTCCTTTTGCTGGATAGGCAAATTGTGGTGTACTATATTCGATTTTGCCGGGTAATTGGCAAGTACTCGGCCTTGGGGGCACTATTATATTATGAAATTCCGCGGTTATATTGATACTATGATTGTTGGTTAACGTTTTGCGTGTCATGAGCTTAGCATCATCAACAATGTTATATGCACAGGGATGCCTCTATACATTGGTTGTTACCTTGATTACCCGATATTTGCATTTGTTGCTCATATCTTATGATTAAAACCTTGTGCTCAACCTTATTATTTAAACCTATGGATTACACTCAACCTTTGTGTTGACTTTTTAAGCATGTGTTTCAGGTACTAATGATATTAATAATTAGCTTTGAAGCTTGATACTTGGGGCATGGTGGAGTGGCTAAGGATGAAGAGGCATTTCTGTCAAGGCAGCTTTACTATCTTTCTATCTTTATTTGCATGTCATTCGTAAAACCTTTTGTGTCTTTTGTTACTTTCGCTGCTAAACTTTGTTTATTTTCCGCTGCAAACTCTATTTACTTTTTCCGCTGCTACTTTGACTTAAGAGTCCTTGTACTCTAAATGTTTTGTAATTCGAATGATATGTTTTGCAACATTTATAAACGTCCCGTGTTGTGGTCGTTAGCTATAAATGTGCCTGGTTTCTATTTGCGTAATACCCCCAACATGATAGCTGCCGTATTCGAGTTGGGGGTGTTACATATAATAAATTAACACATTAACAATTTGTGTGAGACTTTGACTTATTGGCTTTGGAGGATGAATGGTATGAAAGGATGAATGGTGTGAAGAAGGAGGAATCAAGATCTCGAAGATGGAGTTTGGTTATTGGGAAAGTTACTACAGCTCTTTGACGACAAAAATGAAAGCAAGAGACTTGTAATAGATGAAACAAGTCTACATATAGAAATTTTCAACTCCGCTTTTTTGTTTCTAGTTCCTGTCATCTATCATCATTTTTTTAAATTTTTTAGCATCATCTTCACTAATAATTAAAGAGTTTTATAATAGATAAACAAATAAGAACATGCATCATTATAGAGAATTCCATGGGATTCACAATGCACCAAAAAATCCCATGGGATTCATACTGAATCCTTTGTGTTTTATCGTCTTTTTACGAATCCCGTGGGATTTCTTTACGAATCTCATGAGATTTTTCTGGACGTAAATTTTGAATTTTTTTTTTACGAATCCCATGGGATTTTTCTGGACGGAAATTTTGAAAAAAAAAGTCATCTTTTTACGAATCCCGTGGGATTTTTCTGGATGGAAGTTTCGTCCCATGGGATTTTTACGAATCCCGTGGGATTTTTCTGGACCGGAAATTTTGAAAAAAAAAATCGTCTTTTTACGAATCTCATGGGATTTTTCTGGACGGAAATTTTGAAAAAAAAATCATTTTTTTACGAATCCTGTGGGATTTCTTTACGAATCCCGTGGGATTTTTCTGGTCGGAAATTTTGAAGAAAAAAAATTTCGTCTTTTTACGAATCCCGTAGGATTTTTCTGGATAGAAATTTTGAAAAAAATCGTCTTTTTACGAATCCCATGGGATTTTTTACGAATCCCGTGGGATTTTTCTGGACGGAATTTTGAAAAAAGAAATTCGTCGAAAGTATATATATCTATAGAAAGATAATTTTTTTCTCGTCGCGATGGTGTATTTTTCGTAGCTTGAAGATTTACCGTTTGGAAGATAAGTTGTTTTTAAAAAAAAGGTGGAAAGTGGGTTTTTATATTAAATGAGCTAAAATGCCAATTTTGCCCTCCCTTTGTTATTTTTTGATTTGATCTTAGCCATTAGATGAAATGTAGATGGATGGTTGAGATTGAGTTATTTGTTTTTTAAGTGATACTTGTTTTGCATATATCTCACCCCATCTGGATTATAGATTTGAGTAATGTACCTGTCTGATCAAATCCTTTTCCTTCCTTCCTTTGGGAATGATTGATGTGGATTTGATGATGGGAAAGATAGCGGTAAAATGTTAAAAAAAACTTGGGTCTAATGAATACATGGATTTGAGACCTCATTTGCTGTTTTTAGAAGATCTTGTGATAAAAGGGAATTACTATGGTTACGGGTATGAGAATGGGTCTGTAAGAACGCTAAGAATTTTTGAAACAAATTTTGTGGTCGAATTTGGACGTTCAGGGGATAGTACTATGTATGTTCCATAATGTCTTGAAAATAGAATTGTTTTTTTTTTTTTTTTTTNAAATACATAATGTCATAAACATGCATGTTATAACTTTCCAATCTGAATAGAACACTTTTAATGACTAACTAAACATACACCAATCGAGTTTGCGCGCGTGAGAGCGCACACACAAGTACCTAATTGTCTATTACTTGAAAACTCTTCATTTTCAGTTTATTGTCAATTCCTTCACCAGCTAGTATCATGCCAATCTATCATAGATTTCTAATATTTAATAATTAGTTTATACTTCCAGGATGGCAGCAAAATGAAAGTTTTTTTATAGCCTTAAACTTTAGGTTGTACATGATGAAAGTAGGCACACTATAGACATGTATCTATGGTGTCGATTGCAACAAGTCAAATTGTGGTGATTCAGTGTATGTCGATTACAGAGATTGCAGAAGAAACGAAGCGTGACAAGGAAAAAAAATAAAATAAAAAATAAAATGATTCTTTTGGTATCGGTTATTTGGGGAAAAAAGATACGATTTTTTTATATAACAATCTTTGATATGGCCTAAACCTTAATTTCCTACACAACACTTTAGGCAATGTTAAACTCTACTATGTTTAAAACTTAAACGGCTAAGATATATATACATTCCTTATTACTACTTTTTTGTTTACTACAAAATATTTACTTCATTTAAATATGGTAATCGTTGACTCGTTGATATTAAAATAAAGTTGTATCTTAACTAAATATTGAGTTGAATAAGTCATAGGTGTCTGTGTTTCTTTTTGTCCTCATTGTACTTGTAGTTCTTGATACTTAAAGCATCTTCTCAATGAAATGTTTCTTTGGGGTTGTGTTACTTAGACCCTCCTTGTGAGTCAACCGTACAAACCACGAAGCACATAGTATAACACTATCATGCATATAGTTCAAACATCTGATGCATGCAATGATTGAAAACCCCCCTATAGGGGGGGGGGTGTTCCGTATAAACTGCTCCAATGTTTCTAGCGTTTACTCGTACCAAATTTTCTTCAACTTTGACCATTTCATATATTCATCCTTATTCAACACTCTTCTCTTCGTATCAAAAATCAATAACAATATTGTTATGTTCCCATTCATGGCACACGGTCATATATATAATCCCGATCCTAGCACTATCCCTCCAACTTGAACAAAAAGGCAACAAAATCACCTTCATCAACACACCACTAAACATCGCCAAACTCCGCGGCGCGTGGCCCTCTTCATTCACTATTTGCCTCCTCGAAATCCCATTTGACCCCACGAACCACAACCTCCTTCCACACGTCGAAAACACACTCTCTCCCACCACACAGAGTCATAGACCTCCTTATAGCCTCTACATCACTCAAACCACACTTTAAAAACACCTTAGGAACCTGGTACTATCCGAAACTAAACCACTTTGTGTCATAGCTGATTTTTTTCTTTGGTTGGGCTGCTGATGTCTCCCATGAAATCGGAATCTTCCATGTCATCTTTAGTGGGTCTGGTGGCTTTGGGTTGGCTTGCTACTATTGTTCATGGATTAATCTACCTCATAAAAACTCGATTTCTGATAAGTTTTCTTTACCAGATTTTGAAGAAGCTGGAAAACTTCAAGTGTCACAGTTAACTTGTGACAACCGGAAATTTTTGAAAGTATTTTTAATGCCTCATTACTCTCAAAATAAATATTTAACATCTGAGAACCGTTTTGGAACGAATTGGGAATTGTTTTGGGATTTTATTTGGGAATATTATTATGTGATATGAGAAGTTTTCCCGTGAGATGTGAGATAGAGCACAACACGTAACGACACGAGTCTAAACCTAATAATAAGTTAATTAATTGATTTATGACGTTTTGAGCAAAGGTAGTCATATAAATAGTCATTTTTATTTGAAAAATAATTTTAAAAATAATGGCGCAAGTTTAAAAGTCGCGAGAAAATTTTACGAAGCTTAAATGAGCCTCGGAAGTCGTTTATAGAAAAGATAAAGAAGTTTGGCACATATGGCCCCTCGTCTAAGGTTACCGTTCGTCCCCTCTTTTTTCAAAAGTGTCAAAAAAAGGATTTACAAGTTCTATATATCTTTTGCAAATGAAACTAGGGTATCATTTTGTTTAGCAAACCCTAGCCGCTTCTCTTGTTTCAGTCGTCGCCGATAACTATTCCGACCACCACCACGCAAGCGTTCTAAGAATAAAACCACCAATAAATCTTGTCTTGTTTCGTGTTGAAGAGTTAACACCCGCTTGTGTTAGGTTTGAATCACCTCACCGCCGTCATTTTTAATCGTGGTTCGTTCGTGGTAAGTGAAAAACGATCAATCATTTGGGGGTTTTTGTCAAAATAACGGTTTACCATAAGTGGTAAATCGTTTGGTTGTAAAAAGGGTTTTATAAAAACGAGTTGAAATGAATCGGTTATAAAAAATGGGTATCAACATTTCTTGGTTTCGTTTGGTTAATTTCGAGCTTATTATGTTTTTTTTAGTTTATTTCGAAGCTTATTGCTTCCGTCTTATTCGCGTTATTTGTGGTCCATTTGGTTATAAGCGTCCGTTTGGTTTTGTTGTGGTGAAACGGAATCGTGTCCGAGTTGGTTTTGATTGAGCCGGACCAAGGTTGTCCGTTCGAACTTGTTGTTGTTGTCACGTGGTCTAACCACTCGTCCGTTGCGTTATTTTGGTCGACACGATCACATCGGGGCTCGATTTTCTTTTGTCGCCGTTTGGTCCCGTGGTTGCAACATTGAGCCGAGACTTTAAGTCTCGACATGGTAAGCTTCGTCTCGTTAGTCTATAGCTTGTGGTCGATGTGGTATATATATATCATTAGCTGACATGATATTGTCGCGAATTGAAACTTGATTGATGAAATGTGTTGATTTGGCCACGAATTGGACTAGCCGAGACCACATGGTCTCGGTGTGGACCTCGTTCGCCTACATGTGACTTGATATTTGGACTTGTGAGCTTATTTGACCAATGGTTGACTCGACTTGATAATCGAGGGTATTTTGGGTTTGATATTGGGAGTAAGGGAGAAATAATGACCTTAAATGAATTGTGGATTGTGACTGGAAAAATAAGACAACCTGTGGCGTAGAAAACGTGTTTAACCCGATTGTGGCAAAGGAAAAAGGAAAACAAACGATAATTGAAAGTTAATTAAATAACGTGACTGTTAAATTTTATTAAAAAGGTAAAGTAGTTTATAAAGGAACTGGTACGTTTTTTTAATAAAAACGAGTCACGCGAGGGTTTGTTAGACTTTTCGAGGCACGTTTATCGTAGGTTACCATAGTTTGACTTATTTGAAAATTTGTTGGATTATTGTTGGAGTTACGGACCGATTTAACTTTAACAGACCTGACCGACATAGTTATCGGACTTATTGGGTTGACGAATCCAATAAGGGCCCGATAAGTGTGTTGGAGGAATTTATTAGCATGTGACCTATTCTTATGGCTTAGCATTTATTTGCGATATGTAGGTTGGCTTTGGATTAATAAGCGAGACGAAGGAATTATTGGACTTATCGGGTTGACGAATTCGATAAGGATCCACTAATTCGTCCGGATACCTTATTTAGCTTTTAGCTTAATCATTTAGACCTTTGACCTTTACCGTGTATGAGTTTGACTTGACGATTGATAGGTAATCGAATTACTTTGGAATTTGCAACACCGGACTTGAAACATATACTTGACTTGGGATATTATTGAACCTTGGACATTTTGGACTACTGAAACACGAAATGGATATAGTACATTAGACTCGTAATGAATTTAGTGTATTCGATTCGCAACGGTTAACAATGGAAGTGGTGTCTAAAGGAGAATAATATTTATAAATACTCATTGTCTAAATTACTATGGAAATTGATCTCTAATAAAGTCTTTCGACTTGGACACGTTTAATGAACGAACGAGTCATGGCGAAATTTTGCTTTAAACTATAAAACGAGTATGTTTTTATGTAACTAAATAGGGTTATGGGAATATACCGACGATTACCAATCTATTCACCTTAATTGATGTGTTTATTATTTTTTATCTCTTTGGTTTCTCTCCGTCATCTCTTCTTGACTTAAGTTCTCAACATATTCTTCGAGGCGATTCCGTTATTGTTTTTTCCTTTTGGCATGTGTACTTTTAAGTCCGTGTCTTTCTACCGTTACACGAATGATGATACCAAACTCTTTTAAAAGGCTAAAACGAAATTATTTTTGAAAACGGAAATGGTTAACTTTTGGAAATTCTTGCGCATTTGATTTCTTTTATGGGATATATTTTGAGACGAGTCTTTATATTATTAGGTCGTGCCGAGTCCGTTGTGTCGTGACGTCCTAGTTGCCGTTGTGCTATACTACCCTTGAGTTGTTGTATTGTGTGTTGTTGTGACTAAGGTGAGTTGCATAGCCCCACTTTTACTCGTATACTGTTTTATTGAAATCTTGGGGTGAGAAAACATGCAAAATGGTTTTGAATGGACAAAATGTTGATTCGTGATTTTACTATGACTGCTACGTAAACTGGCTAGGTTACCACTTGGTGCTCCTGTGCACATTGATTATTACTTGGTGCTCTTGTGCACAATGATTTATTACTTGGTGCTCTTGTGAACATTAATTATTACTTGGTGCTCTGTGCACGATTTATTACTTGGTGCTTCTGTGCACGGTTTATGTGTTGATCCTTTGATTTAGTCTAATGTAGCAAATAATTGTGTTTTGGTCCTGCGTTAGCTGACATTTTTAGCATGTTTTCTCAGGTAATTAATGGTAATATTGTTGGATGAATTTTTTGCTTAGAGGCTTGGCAAGTGGCATGCATGGTTTAAGGATCAATTTAGACTCTGATGACTTATTTGAGACTTATCTTATGTTTTCTTTGGGCTTACTTTCGCACTGTTAAAAAATGATGTAAACTTTAAATGTTGGATTTGAAATGTTTTATTTATAACGGATGATGTATTTCCGTTTTCTTATGCTTGTGTTGTGTACCAATCCCGTAGCACCCCGATGCTTATTTTGTCTTCCGCTGATCCAAATTTTTGGGGGTGTTACAGATTGGTAACAAAGCTCAAGTTATAGGGAACTGGGTATTTATTAAACACCTAGACTATAACTACTTTTAAAAAATTGATCCCATGACCGATACGTGCCTGCATGCCAATCCAAAGCCTCATGAGTTGACATGAATATGTTTTTGGAATAAGGTTGAAATAATTTGGAAATATGATATGAGTTATGCGGTATTTATTTTGGAAATATGTTTAGAATAATGCGGTATTTTATTATTACTAGTTGGGAGAAGTTATGATATATTGGATATTGGGAAAATGTTTTGATTTTGATTTTTCCGTGCATTTATACCTCCTAACATTGTCACAGACCATGCCTTCCCTAGCGCTTGATGTTTCTGACGAGATTCTTGCTGCTGGATCCCGCTCAACACGATCTCGGATGACTCCATCTCAGGATGATCCTTACGAGATTGTCTGGCAGTCCGCCTTAGCTTCACCACCATCTCCACATGCTTCATTTATTCCACTCACTACTCAGCCATCTTCATCATCAGCTGGTCGCCCTAGCTCAATGCGCAACTTACTCTTCATCAGGTTTTAGCCCGTGCTCAGACTCCCAGACTCACATACCATCGTACAACACGTATGTCTGTGTGATGCATGCGCATATCGTTATAGAATAGATTATATCTATCAAGTTTTAAATTTATATTAGCCGACTTATCCTATAACACGCACTAACGAGCAGTGTACCCGATCAATGTAGCTAGTTGGTAAGTAGAGTGTAGAACACTAAGAGTGGAACGTTAACGCCTAGATATCTATTAACATTTTAATCCTAAGTTAGTTCTAACAACCTAATCTAACGCAAGAGGGGTTTTCCAGCCTGAGAGACTGGCACGATTGTGTAGATTAAGTGAATAGTAAATAAAATAATTAACATAACAAAACAAGGGAATGAATGGTACACTCGTACACAGATAGAAGTCATAAACATATAAGAGGCTTGGTCGATAGTAGGAAAACTTGTCACTCGTTTAATTGCTTAGTTGTATAAGATGAGTGCTAAAATGTATTCTCTCTCAGTGGAGTCTTAGTTACAGGCGTGTAAACACTTAATGATTACTGGGTTTATGTATTATTTATCCCTTTTACAGGCTTACATTAACTATGCAGATGATGTTAATGAAGTAATTGCGCGAGCCTACGTTGACAAGGCGCTATGAATCATAATATGTAATCAAAGCACATGCATAAAGAAACCAAATAAACATCAAATACTCTTTATAACAGCTGGAAACTATTAAGTCCGATCAAATATTGAAAAAGACACTAACTCAACCATTAACAGATTGCTAATACAATAAACGAGTTTTCCTATAACAGCGCGAGCCTACGTTAACAAGGCGCGATAAATCCTACGGAGTAATATGTAATCAAAGCACATGCATAAAGAAACCAAAAAAACATCAAATACTCTTTATAACAGCTGAAAACTATTAAGGCTGATCAAATAGTGAAAAAGACACTAACTCAACCATTAATAGATTGCTAATACAAATAAACGAGTTTTCCTATAAATTAAAATACTAGCATGACCTTCTTACTGCTCTGGATTTGTCCTTAGGTTGTTTCTTGTGCTGCCAAATCACTTTTCTCCCTTGTGATGTATATGTATTTTGGCTGTCGAATGGGGTATTTATACTTTTTGTCTGAAGGGTCGATACGGCGTATCAACTAAGTTGATACGGCGCATCTAGGTAACTTCGCGTGGGGTTTAAGATTATAATATTCATGAATATTCGTACACCGTTAAGAGATACAACGTACCTTCAGTCTTCATACGGCGCATGTTCTTCAAAATCTTGGATTATCTTGGTGAAGTCTTGAGATTGATACACAGCATATATGGAATGCAATACGGCGTATCTAGAGTAAACAAGTCAAATCTTCTCATTGACCAAGGTTTCATATACGGCGTATCTAGAGTAAAACAAGTCAAATCTTCTCCTTCAGTTTAATAGACTTTTCCAACTTGATCCATTTTGCTCTAATTTTCGTCCAAAATAGTTAACTTTTATCAAATGCTTGTTTATAACTGAAAATTACAAAAGTAAACGATTAAGTATCAATTCTCATAGAAAATAATATAAAACAAGAGAATAACATATGATAAATGATGCCAATAAAAAGTATTTATTTGATGTCATCATATATCCCTCACTTGAACTTTGATATGAAAATGTATCCTAAATATAATCTGGGACATATTTTTATAGTTTAAAGCACTCATTCGTTTTAATCATAATTGCACATTTGAAGGTTTTGGGTATGCCTAGCGCACTTAGTTAATTTATGCGTGCCTATTGTGTAAACGGTTAGATTAGCTAGGTGCAATGTATCTAACATATCATCGGTAAAAGTCTATTTTAGTAAAATACATACGTGCGGTTCATTATAATAAAATATTCTCTCATAAAGGTTCATTTATTATTATTATTTTCTCTTCTCTTTTTCACATTTATTTCATAATTGAATTGAATTTAATGATGTAATCTTATTACAACAAAACACACATATAAAAGGGCGGGAAAACTTTAGACAACCCAGTCACCGCTTCTTCCATCACTCCCAGAAACCCCAAATGGAGAAATACACAGTTCCAATCAGTCAAAACCCCAACCCAAATCCAATCAAACGGTAAAAAAAATCAATCTCTTTTAACCATAATAACTTTTATTACTTTTTATTTCCAATCAGTTTACTAATTTATTTAAAATCCAATTTCAGGCCCCAATGGAAACGACACCTAATCGAATTAAACGGAAAACCGGTTCGTGGTTACCGCCACGATGTATCGCCATTGCTAATGCGATCGTATTCGCAGGTATCAATTTGGTTTAATAAAAAATGCTGTTATGTTATGTTTACAATTTTGACTAACCCTACGTATGTAGATTGGTGCATTTGATCACAAATATTATGTCGATCATGTCGCGCCTTGTTCAACACATACCAATCAGTTTCCTCCGATTTCCTTGGTTAGCTTAGCATATTCTGTTTGAATTACTGATAAATATTGATTATTTCGGGTTGGTTTTATAATGGTTTTGCTGTTAATTTAGGAACGATTAGCGAACCAGTTTCGTCATATTCAATCAATCCTCATACAGTAAGTCTTGTTACTAAATTTTTTTAGCAAAAAAGTTATTTTTATTATAACAATTGTATGAATTACGACGTAAACTTATATTGCTTTATTTAGGTCTAAGGCGGTGGCTGCTGTAGACTTTGATGCGAAGGTAAAGCTGCTTTATTGCTTAAAATTGTATCTGTGATTTTACGTATATGATAACCTAGTAGTGGTTTAGTGATTATGTGAACGGTTTGTAATTACTCATGCGTAGCTAGAAATGGGGCTACCATTTCGCGTAGGGGTGGCAATTTGTGCCCGAAATCAAAAAAATTGGCTAATTTTGACAAATTTGTAAAAGATTGGGGCACATTTAGCCCCCACCTTTTTTTGAAATGGGCATATATTGCCCATCTAAAAGTTAGATGGGCACAAACGGGCACATATTTTCTCTCAATTGGAGAATATTAGAATTGTTTTTAAAGAAAAACTTATAGATTTAATATATTTAATTTTTTAAATATAAATAAGGTGTTACGTTTGAGGAATTTATTTCGTCGTTTTTGGTCTTTTCTAAAGCGATTTGTATAACATGCGCCCGTTTGGCCCGTGCCCGTTTAGCCCGGTGTTCCCTGCCCGCCCGGCCCGCCCGTATTTGCCCACGCTCCATATTTCGCATCCATTTTGGTATTCTTTTGATATTTAGGTAAAGAGAGATAGCACATACCATTATAATTATTAATTGTTATCTTTTGTGGTAGATTATTTGGCATCAGGGACAGGAGCAGGATGCTTAAACAGTGCATGATTATGAAATCTCTATACTGTGAGAGTGTTAAAATCATGTAAGTGTATGAAATTAGTCGAATATTCTATAGCCGGATTTGTTGGACTTTAATGAACATTTATCACTTTTTTTTTTTTTTTTTTTTTTTTTTTTTTTTTTTTTTTTTTTCCACACGCGAATTATTTAACTCTTGTTTATAATGCCAAGATTTTTGTTGGAGTCATGTGATCTATGCATATGTTTAAACTGAAAAACACGTGGTTTCGCGTGTTTAGTATTTATCATAAGCATGCATGTAAATTCGACGGACTGCAATTAGTGAGAAGTCCAACGTTCAATTTTCATCATGAATTTCAGTCCGAGTTTGTCAGTTAAGTTTTTTTAATTTCGTCTTTTTTGGTTATAGGCCGAGGGGAAGACGAGGAGAAAAAGTTGATGCATATTTCATTAAAAGATTCTTGTATCAGTTCTGTTCGATGGAATCCTGCTAATCAGGATGAGGTGCGTCGTTACCTCCTTTTTGTTTTTAATGGCATCTTTTTTCCTTTTCCATCTACAAATGCACAAGGTTTTATATTTCTATATAGTTAAAATCGTGACATATGGGATAAATAAGGAAAAAGAATCCTGATACGAGAAACAAAAAAGTTGAAATGAGAAAAAGTGTCGGGTGACCAGGTTAATTTATTATACGTTACCTAATAAGTTTGTTTCCGATAATTTAGCTTGGTCTTATTTTTCTGACGGCAACCGATTTGGCGATTTCTTCATGAAAAAGAAACTTCACAGTTATACGACTTATGATGTCTAGAACTTTCAATAGCCTTATTTTATATGGTCATCACTTAGGTTTTAGAGTAATGAGAAGGGGGGTTTTGCCCTAAAAAGCGGTTATGGGCATGGCTACAACAATGGTGACTTTTGGGATTTAAATGTACTTGCACCATTTGATTTTAGTTGGCTTGTGGTAAAAATAATCTCGGTGCCTCTTTTGTAAAATTATTAGCTATTGTTCATACTGCTATATTACCAGAGCCCCTGACCTTAAAATTGGCGTTTTTTCTTTAAGAAATGCACCTTTTTGGTGTTTCTGCTATACTCTGTACCGTTGTAAGTGGTTTGGGTTAACGTTTAATTTGCATACCGTTCAGGTTGCGTGTACGTTCCTGAACAAGAATGAAGTGAGTATCTTTGATATTGGGTATGAATCCTCTGAACCAGCAGCGGTATGTTTTTCATTCTCTTCTCGTATGGTAATACACATTTTTTAGCAAGTTATTTCCTTTCGGTCCTCATACGTTTATACACTTTCCAATTTAGTACTTTATAGCACCTTTTATATTTTCTATATAAAGTTGCTACATTGTAGAAATAATAATTCAAGTACACACATGGACGATCCTAATAACTCCAATTTGTCATGCATATCGGTCTGCAGGTTTTAAGTACAAGGCCTACTGTCAGTGTTCATTATAGTAGTCGACGCAAAGGTTTATCTGATATGGCCCTGTTTAATGATGCAAGGTTTATACGATATAGCTCTACTCTCAGATAATGTATGCATTATTTAAGTGGTCTTTTTGAATTAGATGTGTAATGGCATTCCTGATGATTTATTTTAGGGTGCTTGCATCTGATACCTATGGAATGATAAGTCTCTGGGACAGGAGAGCTGGTTATTTTCCACAAACCGGGCTTACAACTAATTTAAATATCGGTCTCACCAGCATCCAGCTTAATGGGGATCAAGTAAGTAATTCTGAAAATTTTCTGACACAGGACAGCATATACAGCTTTATCCATGTTTTGATTTTGATTTTTAGAAACTTACATAGAACGTGAAGAAAGTTGTCAAAAATAACCTTTTCCAATCCATTTTATGGAGACTTACCTCACATGTATTTATCAGTGTGTCTACGGTGCTAGCAAGAGTGGATATATACATATATGGGATCTACGTGGAGGAAGATCATCAGCTGCTTTTCAAAGTCACCAAGAGGTGCTTAATTTTCTTACTGTACTATACAATATGAATAGCCAATTTCAAATTTGTCTTCCTATGTTCTTTAATTTCGCAAGTTTATAAACATTGAAATAAGAAACTCGTAGTCAATAAGAAACTAACTCACCTTAAACAGGTACACTCTCCTCCTCTAACTTCAATAAATTTAGCATCCCTGCTGAATAACATCGGGCCTCTTAAGGTACGAAAAGTCATTACGACACCATGGTTTTTGTTTTTGCTTTTTTGTTCCTTTTCTGCGAGCTTAAACTAATTACGTGTTGTATTCTTTAGTGTCATGTAATATACTAATATGATGCTTTTATTATTGAGTCCAAGAAACCCTCTCACCATCTAATCTGATTTCATTACAAAAGTTGAACAATTGTTAGGATCATTAAGAATTCACTTTATTATTTAATGTCATGATAACTGTTCATATAGGTTCTATACACAGTTAAGATAGAAACTGTTTTGAGTAATACATTTCTGGCAATGGCGCTACATGATTGTAAAATATGTGATCGTACGATCTTAGTATAATACAAATTCAGAGATCATATCTAGAGCCGCATTTCTTTTCTAGCAACGAAACACATACACGCTAATACTAAGTCAGCGTATAATGCTAGATCCATGTTTCATACTACGATCTGGATTACGTTTTAAACTCTTTTTTTTTCATCTTTATTCGTCATATAGAATAGCTCAATGTTTCATGACTTCCCTGATGTATGCTGCAGGCACAATCACACATCCTGCTGAAGGAAATACACTCAATCAATATCAATCCATCCTGTCAATATCAGCTGGGATTCCATCTTGATGATGGTTGGTAAGTCATAATATCACTTATATTCTCATTGAATTACTTTTGATGCTTTTGACTGATATAATTCCGTCTTACATTTTCTCGCTTCGTTTATGAATTTGCAGGTCTGGTGTTTTGGATATGCAGAAGTTCCAGGTGTCACATATCCATTGCCCTCCGCGTTCTTGGCTGTAAGTCTTTCTTTTTCTTATCTTGTTTATTACTTGTATTCAAATTTAGAATCTTCCTTTTGAATATGTTATCATCCGTGGTGTGCTTACTTGATCATCCAACTTTAGTAAGTTATGGATGTTTATAGGAATAATATATATCTGTAGTATTATTTACCACCTTTTTTGGTTATGACATCAGGGATGGCGCAACTAGTAAACCATCTTGGCTACCTGAACATTCGGTAAGAAATGCTTCATTAATCTTTGTTTTTTGAAAGTTTTTTAATAAAGCTCATTGCTAACCCTGTAATTTCCATGACAAGACTACTAAAATCCCACTTCAAATTATATAAGCCCCCTATTTGAGTTTATAGATGTATGTTTAAATTAACACATGTATCAATGTGCAGATTTATGCAGTTGGCTCAACTTCAAGCAATGAGCTGCACCTTTTAGATTTTTATCCAAACACCAGCTCCCCATGTCATGTAGATTACGAGTAAGAAATTTCAGATGCCTTTTAGATCTTTATCCAAACTGTTGGTAGCTGCTACAGTTATACATGTCTTTCTTTGCTGTAGTGACTTGAAGAGTCTCGGGGAGACCCCGCAGCGTAAGCAAAACATACTTGTACCATTGTCTGACTGTGTTACTGTTTGCGCCACTCATCCTCTTAATGGCACCATTGTTGCTGGAACCTTGGTACGTTTACACATACTTATATATATCTATTATCATACTTTTTGTGGCTGCATTTTTAATTGTTGATGTAAGCATTTTACTTTGTTTAGAACACATCTTTATTGATGATTTCCCAAGATCATCGTTCATGCAAGGATGAAGGTGTTGATGATCTCAATCTTCCATAAAGACGACAGAGACCCCTGAACTGTAAATCTCTTAGCGCGAGGGTTTAAATAGAGGACTACAACATATTGATGATACCTTAGGTAAATTATATAGTCAATAGATTGATTTATCTATATGGTAAAACTTTTTTAGGATAGGGATGAGTACGTTTAAATTGTTTTCGGTAATCTGGATTATAGATTTGAGTAATGTACCTGTTTGATCGAATCATCCCCTTCCTTCCTTCCTTTTGGAATGATTGATGTGGATTTGACGATGGGAAAGATAGCGGTAGAGTGTTAAAAAAAACCTGGGTCTAATGAATACATGGATTTGAGACCTCCTTTGCTGTTTTTTAGAAGATCTTGTGATAAAAGGGAATTACTATGGTTACGGGTATGAGAATGGGTCTGTAAACCCCGCCATCATTGGTGGGTTAAGAAATTGCTTACGTTTGTGGGTTTCATACCCATTTTCAAAGGCCAAACCCACAAACCAAACAACTTATTGGGAATGAAAACTATTCCCTCATTCTCATAGCGTCAAACCAAATGCTAAGAATTTTTGAAACAAAGTTTGTGGGCGAATTTGGACGTTCAGGGGATAGCACTGTGTATGTTCCATAATGTCTTGAAAAAAGAGAACTGTGAAAGTCCCACTATATCTTCTTTTCCCCTAAATACATAATGTCATTATGCTTGTTATAATTTCCCAATCTGAATAGAACACTTTTAATGACTAAATTTAGTCGGGTCCTTGTTTTTTCTTTTTCTTTTTTTCATGTCTGTTGCTTGTATTGCCTGCTTTCTTTTGCCTGTTGTTTTTTTTGGCTTTTTGCACTATCTTCTTTTCTCTCTCACAAGCACATTTGCACTTGCCGGAGGTCTCGTTGAAAGCAGTTTCTCTACTCCCGAGTCATTCCCGGGATAGGGGTAAGATTTGTCTACATTATACCTCCTCCATACCCTGCTTCAGCGGGACTGGGTTTGTTGTTGTTGTTGTTGTTGTTGTTGTTGTAGTTTAACTTAATTTAATATCAACTACTACCATATTTAAATGATTCTCAAATCAAAAGTCAATATTTTGTAGTAAAAAAAAATTCTAAAAAAATAAAAGGTTATTAATCGAGAAAGTAGTAATAAGGAATGTAATCTTAGCCTTTTAAACATACTAAAGTTTAACATTGCCTAAAGTGTTGTGTAGGAAATTAAGGTTTAAGCCATATCGAAGCTTATTATATCACAAAAAAACCATATCTTTTTTTCCCAATAACTGATACCAAAACAATAATTATTTTTTTTTCTTGTTGCACACTTCATTTCTTCTTGCAATCGACATATACTGAATCACCACAGTTTGACTTTTGTACACCATAATCTACATGTCTATAGTGTGCCTACTTTCATCGTGTACAACCTAAAGTTTAAGGCTATAACAAAACTTTAATTTTGCTGCCATGCTGGAAGTATAAACTAGTTATGAAATATCAAATATTAGAAATCTGTGATAGATTGGCATGATACTAGTTGGTGAAGGAATTGACAATAAACTGAAAATGAAGAGTTTTCAAGTAGTAATAGATAATTAGGTATTTGTGTGTGTGCTCTCACACACGTAAACTCGATTGGTATATGTGTGTGTTAGTCATTAAAAGTGTTCTATTCAGATTGGGAAATTATAACATGCATGTTTATGACATTATGTATTTAGGGGAAAAGAAGATATAGTGGGACTTTCACAATTCTCTTTTCAAGACAATTATGGAACATACATAGTACTATCCTCTGAACGTCCAAATTCGCCTACAAAATTTGTTTCAAAAACTCATAGTGTTTGGTTTGACGCTATGAGAATGAAGGAATAGTTTTCGTTCCCAATAAGTTGTTTCGTTTGTGGGTTTGGCCTTTGAAAATGGGTATGAAACCCACAAAAGTAAGTAATTTCTAAACCCACCAATGATGGCGGGGTTTACAGACCCATTCTCATACCCGTAACCATAGTAATTCCCTTTTATCACAAGATCTTCTAAAAAACAGCAAAGGAGGTCTCAAATCCATGTATTCATTAGACCCAAGTTTTTTTTTTTTTAACATTTTACCGCTATCTTTCCCATCATCAAATCCACATCAATCATTCCCAAAGGAAGGAAGGAAGGGGATTCGATCAGACAGGTACATTACTCAAATCTATAATTCAGATTACCGAAAACAGTTTAAAAATACTCATCTATTATCCAAAAAAAGTTTTACCATATAGATAAATCAATCTATCGACTATATAATTTATCTAAGGTATCATCAATATGTTGTAGTCCTCTATTTAAACCCTCGCGCTATGAGATTTACAGTTCAGGGGTCTCTCTGTTGTCTTTTATGGAAGATTGAGATCATCAACACCTTCATCCTTGCATGAACGATGATCTTGGGAAATCATCAATAAAGATGCGTTCTGAACAAAGTAAAATGCTTACATCAACAATTAAAAATGCAGCCACAAAAAGTATGATAATAGATATATAAGTACGTGTAAACGTACCAAGGTTCCAGCAACAATGGTGCCATTAAGAGGATGAGTGGCGCAAACAGTAACACACTAAGACAATGGTACAAGTATGTTTTGCTTACGCTGCGGGGTCTCCCCGAGACTCTTCGAGTCACTACAGCAAAGAAAGACATGAATAACTATAGCAGCTATCAACAGTTTGGATAAAGATCTAAAAGGCGTCTGAAATTTCTTACTCGTAATCTACATGACATGGGGAGCTGGTGTTTGGATAAAAATCTAAAAGGTGCAGCTCATTGCTTGAAGTTGAGCCAACTGCATAAATCTGCAAATTGATACATATGTTAATTTAAACATGCATCTATAAACTCAAATAGGGGGCTTATATAATTTGACATGGGATTTTAGTAGTCTTGCCATGGAATTACATGGTTAGCAATGAGCTTTATTAAAAAACTTTCAAAAAACAAAGATTAATGAAGCATTTCTTACCGAATGTTCAGGTAGCCAAGATGGTTTTCTCGGAGGTAATAGGGCGTTACTAGTTGCGCCATCCCTGATCTCATAACCAAAAAAGGTGGTAAATAATACTACAGATAGAAACTATTCCTATAAACATCCATGGCTTACTAACGTTGGATGATCAAGTAAGCAAAATACGGATGATAATATATTCAAAAAAGAAAGATTTTAAATTTAAATACAAGCAATAAACAAGAGAAGAAAAAGAAAGACTTACAGCCAAGGAGGCGGAGGGCAATGGATATGTGACACCTGGAACTTCTGCACATCCAAAACACCAGACCTGCAATCATAAACGAAGCGAGAAAATGTAAGACGGAATTATATCAGTCAAGAACATCAAAAGTAATTCAATGAGAATATAAGTGATATTATGACTTACCAACCATCATCAAGATGGAATCCCAGCTGATATAATTTACCTAAGGTAACACATACACCAATCGAGTTTGCACGCGTGAGAGCGCACACAAGTACCTAATTATCTATTACTTGAAAACTCTTCATTTTCAGTTTATTGTCAATTCCTTCACCAACTAGTATCATGCCAATCTATCATAGATTTCTAATATTTTATAATTAGTTTATACTTCCAGGATGGCAGCAAAATTAAAGTTTTGTTATAGCATTAAACTTTAGGTTGTACACGATGAAAGTAGGCACACTACAGGCATGTAGATTATGGTGTCGATTGCAACAAGTCAACTTGTGGTGATTCAGTGTATGTCGATTGCAGAATAAACAAAGTGTGCAACAAGGAAAGTAAAATAAAATAAAATAAAAATGATTCTTTTTTATCGATTATTCGGGGAAAAGAGGTGAGATTAATATAGAACTAATATTTGTCATAAAACTAATAAACTAATAATAGTCATTCTTTTTTTATTTAAATTAATATAAAATCATTTTTCACATTTTTTTTAAAACAACATATCTTACAAATGGTAAAGCTTCAAGCTACAAAAATATAAAATCGCGACGAGAATTAAATTATATTTCTATAAATATGCATTTTTAATTTGTTATATACTTTCAACGAACTTTTTTTTTTTTTTTTTTTTTTTTTTTTTTTTTTTTTTTCAAATTTCCGCCAAAAAAAATCACATGACAAATCACATATGATTTTTACGAATCACATGTGATTTGTTTGTAAAAATCACATGTGATTTGTTTGTAAAAAAATCACATGTGATTCGTAAGAATCACATATGATTTGATTTTTACAAATTACAAGTGAGTTTTATTAATCACATGTGATTTTTCAAGGAGAATTTAAAAAAAAAATCGTCGAAAGTATATAATAATGCTTATCTATAGAAAAATAATTTAATTCTCGTCGCGATGGTAGGATTTTTTCGCGTAACGATTAACGGTTTGGGAGATATTTAATTTAAAAAAAAAAGGGTGAAACATTATAAAACGTGTTTATAAGTGTGTAAGTATTGATCTCACATAAAACTAGAATCGAAGTTTTAAAAACTAAGTTTTTATAAAATAAAAAAAAAGACGTAAAATATTCAACCCCCTTATAGTTTTCCACAGAGTGAAATGAAATCTCTGTTAAAAAAAAACAAAAAAAAAAAAGAAAAAAAAATTACAATCATTTTTCCCTTAAAAATGAATATTTATATGCCTATACTTGTTTTCAAAACGTCTCAAATCAATTAGTTAACATATTATCATGTTAAGACTCGAGCCGACTCACGTTATGCTCAATCTCAAGCCCTACAGGAAATCTTCCTATCTCACATAACAATATTCCAATAAAATTCCATATATTCCAAAACAAATTCCCAATACATTCCCAAAACAGTTCTCATATATTAAGCATTTATTTTAAACAACATACGGCATTAAAACCGGTTATCACAACTACCGGGTTTGACTAACTAACCACATTAAGTCTTTAGACCTATAAAAGTCTTGGTCAAACTATTTTAATGATGTTCTTATAAATAAACACTTAAAACCCGGTTTTAGGATGTAAACATCTAAAAACACTAACAAGTGATTTTCAATTTAATATTGCCAAACAACCAAAGTAGATTATGTGCGTTTTGTAGCCGCAATAATTTGATAATCTACAAAACGCAGCCCCAAACACTCCCTGAGACAAACTATACACCATCAACCTCTATATTTTTTTATTTTTTTCTCTTGTTTTTGGCTATTTGTAACTTTAGATGCTACATTTATAAGCTACCACATACAATAAGTGTGATACATTTAGACAGTTTACCTCAAAGTCTTAGAGGTGAGTGATTATTTTAAAGGTACAAACAATTTACGCATTGTAGAATTGAGTAGGGATCCAGTGAGAAGAAAACTTAAAATGAGAAGGATGAGAAATAGCTATAACCACACATTTGAAATGCATCGAGTTGAATTAGATGCATCTCTATTCATTTAGATGCGTCCCAATTAGTTTCGAATGTGATTCTGAAGTGAAAACGATGCAAAGTAGTACTAGCATCAAATTTGACCCGCAGTGGACGAAAAACACATAGAATTCCCCTAACTTGATGAAATGCATCTAACATATGTATATGCATCTAATTTTTTGCTAGAAAATATATTATGGTGCATCTAAAAGATTAGAGATGCATTTAATTCAAGTCAATGCATCTCTAATGTGTGGCTATAGTTATTTCTCATTCTTCTCATTTTAAGTTTCTTCTCATTTGATCCTAAGTCTTGCAGAATTTGTTAAAAGTTTAGGATAACATCTTTCATAAAACTAATTACCAAAAGTCATATACACTAGTGTATTTATGAGATTGAACCAAAATTTCTCCAATTACAAATCTGGACCATCGCTCCAATCGGCCTTATAACCATTTTTTTTTAACAGAGATTACATTTCACTCCTCACAAATGAAGGTAAATTGAACACAACAAGTTACATTGAATACAATGGGCAAAATCGAAACTAACTTGCCAAACAAAATACACAAGGTAACAAGTTAAGCCAAAACAAGACATACACCATAATAGTTGTGACAGACTACAGCAACACCAAACAAGGGTGGGGAAATCGCCAAAGTGAGCTTTTGGTAGACACAACCATATGAAGATGTAGCTTGACAAAAGTACACAAAGTACATAAAACATACATAGAAGATAAAACTGAGCATCCTTAAAGGAGCCAGACCTAAGCCAAACAGATCTAAAGTCGAAACCCAAGGCAGCAGCAAGCCGTCGATGACGGACCACAATAGATCTGATCAGAAGAGACCGGAAGGTAACGGATCTGAGCAGAAGAAGCGGTGGCGGCAACGACTACAACGGTAGCGGCGAAGATGGGAGATGACAGATCTGTGGGAAAGCTTTTATTGTAGAAAAGAGAAAAGTACAAAAAAAGATGGGAGAAGGAGGTCCGGCCCCGGCCAAGACCGACCGCCGGAGAAAGCGTAGATCTGTGGTTTGCCAACACTTTCTTATTGGTTTACATTAAATATTACATCAGTAATAAAAGAAAAAAATTAAGTGGTGTCCCTCATTTTCCCATGCATCATCCCTAGCACCACCTTTGTACAAACAACTACTTTACTTTATTGACTACACCCACTCATCTTCAATAATAAACACAGACATTCATTTCATTCATGATTTCATCTTCAAAAACACAAATTCAAAACCAAATAAACACACACTAATCATACTTTATTACAATAAACTACTCGGTTTCCCGCACACTCTCTATTGATACTTTAGTTATTTCCGATCATCCACAGGCGAAACTTGTTAGAATTAAATAACATGACTACTCATATAAATAAAACACATAAACATCAAAGTATTGCGGAAGCATTAAGATCAAATAACATGCAAATAATTAACCGAATATAAAATTATGTACCTCTTTTGCAATCTTCAACAAGCAATCAAGATGAACCTTAATTAGGGTTTATGTAGATTATAAGAATTGCCCCTTACCTTTTTGCAATTCAATCCAAGATACAAAAAAAAGTATGTTTGTATCACGTTCTTGTACACACGTACTATTAACGAATTAAAGTTAATGCTAGTTAAAGAAAACACAAAACAATTTTTTTTTTTAGAAAACTGATGCGTGGTTTTGCAACCTTACAACAGGTTTTACCTCTCGAGGGATCTCAAGAGGCTTACAACCCCACCAGGCAGTGTACCTGACTGATGTAGTATAGTGAAGTGGTAAGTACGGGGGATTGATCATTCAACTCAAAGAATAGTGTTCGTTAGGATTGAAATTTATCTACTAGGTTTAGAAATGAGGGATAATTCTTTTTGTATTTTTATGTTTTATGGAAAGCGAGTAAAGATCTCGGGTTTTGGAAGAAGGGGCGGAATTAGTTGCTAATCAACTAACCCAAAAGCTACTACTTAAAATATTGTGTAGGAAAGTAAACTAGGGTTCTACAAGGGAAGTGAAGCATGTCTACCTATGATGTATTACTCCTTGCTAGCTATCAAATTCTACCTATTGACTGTAAACCTTGTTTTAATTGACGGGTGTATTCCTAATAACTCATGGAGTGGCATACATATCTCTCCAATTCTATGAGCTCTTATCTCCTCCTATGCCATTGATTAGAGCGTTTTTTCAAGTGGTGGAGCTTATAAACTCGGATCGTTGTCCCAACGAGGGTTGAACTGATCTCGTCACTCAAGATCGTGAGCTATGTGAGATGAATGGGTTTGAAAGATGATTTTGGTTTAACTATACTACAACGACACATTAAAATGCAATTAAAGTAAAGGAAAGCGATAAAGCGACCCGAAATAAGTAAACAAGTAAAGTGCATTAATAAAATGACTAAAGAAAGCGATCCGATAAAAACTATCTTGACTCATATTAAAAACGTAAAGCGATAAAGAAATGTAAAAGACTTTGTAAACATTTAACGTTAATAAAGTTGAAAACTATAAATGAAAAGACGTAAGACGTTAATAAGAAAACGTGCTAAAAAGGTTTTAGAAAATTTCGACAGCATAACGTTTAGAATTCATAAAAATAAAGCCCCACTCGATGAAACGATGAGGAAAAAGAAATGCCTAACCGGCTTGTAAAAGAAAAGAAACTAGAAAAAGAAAGGAACCAGACCATACTCGCAACAATAAAGGAAATCCATACTCGCTATAAATGACAAACCATACTCGCTGAATTTTTGGTCCCATACTCGCAAGTTAAACCATACTCGCTAGATCTAACTTCCCATACTCGCGTAACTTCTAGTTGATACTCCACAACCTAACATTGACATTACTCGCTATAATTTCTCAATACTCGCAAGAACAAACTGTCATACTCGGCTAGAAAATTCTCATACATCGGCTAAAAAGTGACTTCATACTCCGCTGGAAGAATATTTATACTCGCCTAAAATATATATCATACTCTCTAAGAAATTTATTAGAAAAATCCATACTCGCTAAACCCTAAACTCATACTCGCAGAAATAATGTAAAAACATACTGGGATTTTTACAGCAAAATAAACCTATAAATATTGTAAAGCTTTTTAGAAAACTAGTTTTAGAAGCCAAAATAAGCTAAAAAAATAAGCTAACGACCCACAAATAAGCTCTAACCCATAACTTTTTAATCCCATTTGCGAACGCAAAGAAGCATGCAAAGTTGACAAGAGTTTAATAAAAGTTTTATAAAAGATTGAGAAGAACAAGATTAAAGCTCAAACACTGTAAAGATTAAGAAGAAAATCTAGAGAGAGAGTAGAGGAGAACTTATAAAAAGGCTTAATACAAACTTCATTAACAAAATACGAATTCTACTCTACCTCCCTAAATCTAGACCTAAGAACTAACCAACCTTCACCAATGAGGCTTAAGCTTGTNNNNCTCATGTACATCAGACAACTGATCATCCGTGAACGTGTAGAAGATCTACAGTTAGGTGTTGAAAGCTACCAGAATCATCTCAACTTGACCAAACCACAACTCATGATCGAAGAACTACATGACGCATTGATCGTGAAAGTCTAGCAAGCAAGCTTGTAAACCACGAGGATCGTTGTCCCAACGAGGGTTGAACTGATCTCGTCACTCAAGATCGTGAGATATGTGAGATGAATGGGTTTAAAAGATGATTTTGGTTGTTTATACTACAACGACAATTTAAAAAGCGGTTAAAGTAAAGAAAAGCAATAAAACGACATGAAATAAGTAAACAAGTAAAGCTGCATGTAATAAAGCGACTAAAGAAAGCGGTAACTAAAAGTGCGATAAGAAATGAAAACGGTAAATGAATTTTAAAAGACAATGTGTTTGCAAAGCAACGCGAGTAAGTTCATTAAGTTTGAGCAAAAGGTTTGTGACGAGTTATTTTATTTTCTCGAGATTAGTTGTCAATTAATCCTTTGAAGAGATAATAACTCTAAACAAGTGAATTAATCATTCCAAGGTTTTTGTCTTTGAATAATTAAATCACACGTCTAATTAATCTCTCAATTATTAATCACAAACGTTTAACACTCTCACTTAACTCACAAACCCGAGCCACTAAGCGAACACGTTTAGAAACTACTCACGACTCATATTAAAACGTAAAGCGATAAAGAAATTAAAAAACTTGTAAACATTTAACGTAAATAAAGTTGATAACTAAAAATGAAAAGACGTAAGACTATAATAAGAAAAGGTTACTAAAAAGGTTTTAGAGAAAATTCGACAGCATAACGTTTAGATTTAAGAAAATAACGACCTCACTCGATGAAACGATGAGGTGAATCAATGCCTAACTCGGCAAACAAAAGAAATGAAACTCGCAACTAAGAACTTCATACTCGCAAATCTAGAACTCATACTCGCTACTTAAATGATCCATACTCGCTAATCTATTATGCATACTCGCTAAGGTATCAAACTAAACCATACTCGCTATCAAAGATTTCATACTCGCTAATATAAGTACTCATACTCGCTAGACCTAGTTGATACTCGCTAAATTAAATTCCATACTCGCTAGACTTTTGAAAACCATACTCGCTAGATAATAAGAACCATACTCGCTAGATCATTACCCCATACTCGCTATCCTAGGTCTTCATACTCGCTAGATCATTGCCCATACTCGCTAACCTAGGGTTTCCTACTCGCTAGAAATGAGATCATACTCTCTAAAAAAAACTCATACTCGCTAAAGACAAACTCATACTCGCTAAAAAACTTTCATACTCGCTAGCTTTTTGAAAAATTACCATACTCGCTAAAAATCTAGAAAAATTCCATACTCTCTAAACCCTAAAATCCAAACTCGCTAGAAATAATGAAAAAAAACATACTGGACGATTTTTAACAAAAATAAAACCTATAAAACTTATAAAACTTGTAAAAGCTTTTTAGAAAACTTGTTTTAGAACCAAAATAAGCTAATAAATAAGCTAACGACCACAAAATAAGCTCTAACCCATAACTTTTTTTAATCCATTCGAACCAAAGAAAGCATGCAAAGTTGACAAGATTTAATAAAAGCTTTTATAAAAGATTGAGAAGAACAAGATTAAACTCAAAACATGTAAAGATTAAGAAGAAATCTAGAGAGAGAGTAGAGAGAGAAAACTTATAAAAGCTTAATAAAACTTCATTAACAAAAATAAATTCTACTCTACTCCTAAATCTAACCTAAGAACTAACCAACCTTCACAATGAGGTTTAATCATCTATTTATAGGTCAAGAGCTTGCACATGTTTGACAATGTTGCACGTTTAGCCCTTGAGCCTTTACAATTCATGATATTGCACTAAAACTATGTTACAAACTACTAAACGTTCTTAAACATTAAACGTAACACTAATGTAATCTTGAGGATTCGAGTTGACGTTTCTTCCAAAGGTCATCAAAAGATTTAAAAGCGACATCTTGCTCAAATGTGGAGGACTTTTCTTGAAACTCTCTTTGAGCTTCAGTAAAGTGTCTCATGAACTTTTCTTCGAGCCTTTAAGGAATACATTTGTCTTGGGCTTTTCTTAAGTAGATATCATCATTGACTCGGCTTTTTGACACTTTTCCACATCTCGTGCTCGTTTTAGGCTTTTTGGTTGACTTTTATGTCGTTTATGCAATATCCTTTCCTACACAGTCACAAACACAAAAACACGATATCTTTGGCGTTTAACGTTAGTTTTTTGTCTTAAAGAGCCTGAAAATAGTGAATAAAAGGTATGTGAATATGAAGCAAATACACCCACTATGATTCTCCGCAATTGAGAGGTATTACCTAATAAAGATCAGAAGAGAGAGATATATGTGTGTAATTGCAAAGAGTTCGGGGGGAGAGAGAGAAAGGAAAGAGGAGAAAGAGAGGGGAAGAGGAAGAGGGGGGGAGGGGAAGAGATGAGTCAGTGGGGAGATGCGGCGATCCTGAACAAGCTAAAGAGGAAAAAATACCCGTTAATTAAAAAAAAGGATAAAGAAGAATCAAAAAATCATAAAA